>JAEQML010064119.1:0-22345 GCA_016904865.1 Pissodes strobi | reverse complement strand
AATTTGGTCCAGTTCAATGCTGGGTGTCTCGGTCAACAGCAATATGTCCTGGCATGGCCACGTTGCTAACATCGCAAAGTCAGCCTCCCAGAAGCTTGGTGCGCTATTTCGCAACAAAAAACACTATACACCGCAGCAGTTGCTCTTGCTCTACAAAGCGCAAATAAGACCGTGCTTAGAATATTGCTCACATATCTGGGGTGCCGCACCAAAGCACACCCTAAAGCTACTGGATTCCATTCAGAAGAGAGCTGTGCGCCTCGTCGGCGACCCGGAGTTGACACGGAATCTGGATAGTCTGGAACACCGCAGACATGTGGCCGAGATGTCTCTGTTTTACAGATACTTTCACGGCAGATGTTCCCAGAATTTGGCCCGCCTCATCCCGTCCCTGGCAACTCCTGTCAGACAGTCACGACAGACGGCAAGAGCGCACCAGTTCGTCGTACAACTGGAAACACCTAGAACATCGCTTTACAAGAACTCCTTTGTCTGGCGCACTGCATCACTGTGGAATTCACTCCCAGGACATCTGTTTCCCACTAATTACAACCTACAACTAGTCAAGAGCCGTGTCAATCAACATCTTTGCACACACACCGCTCGTCGAGCGCCATAGGATCTCCCTTTAGTGTGTGTGCCTCTGCCATAAAAAAAAAGATCGACATTCGCCAAAATGTCAGTTGTTCCCCCCAGGTGAGCGTTAGGTGCCACAAGAAAGGTAAACAAAGCAAATTAAGGCAAGGAGCTAGAATAATTACAAGAGAAAAAGTATAAATTTGCCGTCTGCTGTCGGCAGAGAGGAAAAGTTAAAATCCAAAGTGAGCTCTCCAAAAATTCAACACTATATTTGTAAGGGGACTTGATAGTGAAGTATTACACTCCACTTGTAATTTCAAAAGACTCTATTGAAGAAGTAACAAATAAATAACATACTTTTAGCCATACGGCGAATATCTGAGTAACTATCTTTCTATCCTATTATATAAGTTTCCAACGAACGCTCCGTCCTACTTAGGGGTTCGCGAGACCGAGACCGAGACCTGGCAAGTCTCGGTCTTGGTCTCGAAGAAAAAATTTAGTCTCGGGTCTCGAAGCTCGAGACCGAGACTACCTTGGTCTCGGTCGTGTCTCGGTTTGAGCAAGTAAAAAGTAATTAAATAATTTACTGTTCTATTTCGTTAATAACACAAATGTTACTTCGGAATGTTAAGTTAAATGAAACATCTAATAAGTGCTTTTGTGTATCAGTTCTTGGTGTAGATGTGATATTAGGGATAAACTTCTTAAATAATTTTACATTCTTTGTTTGCAACAGTTGTTTGGATAATAATAGTTAACTTAAATAGGTACCTAATAATATTTTAATATATTTCATGTTAGTTTCTAAATTGTTGTTTCGATATAAAAATGCTTACGTCTAATGTAGGTAGGTATACAAGTGATAGGGATTTTTAGGTATGTATACACATAAAAACTAGGTACCGATTTATGTCAATTTTATTGTCAAAGTCAACGCTTTTTCTTCTTATTTTTTACATTTCTTATCAGTTGTAGCGTAGCCATACAAAGTGATGTAATTTTCAAACATTCTGTATTATATGGAAACATTTATTTTGAAAACTCTTAAAATTTAACGGTATACAGGGTGTCGCGAAATTAGTGGACGAAACATTAACCATGTATTTATCGGTCAAAAGTAACTAAAAATTTTCTGATAAATATATATCGGGAAGGGAGCTAGAGTCTCTTAAAAATGGGCCCCCGAAAATGGTTTTCTTTAATTATTGCCGAAATGGTGTAAAATAGAGTTTTAAAATTTTGGGATTCTACTAACTTTAATATTCTGAATTTAAAAATGGAATAAAAATTTTTAGTCAGGTGCGAACATTTTAGGGGGTGAATCTAAAACTTAACGTTTTTTTGGGCTAACTTTTTATATATTTTTTCTTCAAATTTTGAAAATTTGAATTTTTTTTCGCAAAAAAGTGCCTCTTAGTTTGCTTCGCTAGGACGCAGCGTTTTTGAGAAAAACGGATTTTAAAGTATACTGACTGCCAAAAACGGGTGTAAAATGAAGGTTATAATTTTTGATATTCCCCAAAAATTCCTTTTGACGTTACAAACTTCATAATATTATAAAATAGTAGAAACACTTGTTCCAGAAAAAAGTTATGACAGATTTTCAAAATTTGATAAACTATAGCATTCAATTTACACCCGTTTTTGGCTGTCGGAATACATTTATAATCTGTTTTTCTCAAAACCCTGCGTCCTAATCCTAATGATACGAAATAAGAGGCACTTTTTTACCCAAAAAAAAAAATAAAATTTTAAAAAATTGTATGGAAAATAAAAAAATAGCCCACAAAAAAGTTGACGTCAATTTTTTATATTCACTCCCAAAATGTTAACCACCTGACCTGACTAAATTTTTATATTTCTTATTCCATTTCCGAATTCTAAATATTAAACTTAGTGTACTTAGGGGAATTCCAAAATTTTAAAACTCTATTTTACACAATTTTGGAAATAAATAGAAAAAAAAACATATTTAGGGGCTCCTCTTTAAGAGCTCCCGTAGGGGGCGTTTCCCGATATACGTTTATAGAAAAAAATTAAGGTATTTTTGACCAATAACTACAGGGCTAATGCTTCGTCCACTAATTTTGTGACGCTCTGTATAGGTATACGATATATACTGTATAAGTGGATATGGTCAAAGGTGGCCATTCATCTTTTAATATGCTATTCTGACACGGTTGTACCAGAAGCAGATAGCCAGTTGTTTTAATGGATACGCGATGTTTTATTACTTTGTAGATATTACGAAAAATGTGAAACTCATAGCTGTTTATTGCTTGGAAATGGCTCAAAATAAGTTATCTACATAATATTTTTTTTATGGCAGTGGCACACACGCTAAAGGTAGATCCTATGGCGCTCGACGAGCGGTGTGTGTGCGAAGATGTTGATTGACACGGTTCTTGAATATTTGTAGGTTGTAATTAGTGGGAAACAGATGTCCTGGAAGTGAGTTCCACAGTGATGCAGTGCGCCAGACAAAGGAGTTCTGGTAAAGCGATGTTCTAGGTGTTTCTAGTTGTACGACGAACGGGTGCGCTCCTACCGTCTGTCGGGACTGCCTGACAGGAGTTGCCAGGGGCGGGATTATGCGGGCCAAATCCTGGGAACATCTGCCGTGAAAGTATCTGTAAAACAGAGACATCTCGGCCACATGTCTGCGATGTTCCAGACTATCCAGATTCCGGGTCAACTCCGGATCGCCGACGAGACGCACAGCCCTCTTCTGAATGGAATCCAGCAGCTTTAGGGTATGCTTTGGTGCGGCACCCCAGATATGTGAGCAATATTCTAAGCACGGTCTTATTTGCGCTTTGTACAGCAAGAGCAACTGCTGCGGTGTATAGAGTTTTTTGTTGCGAAATAGCGCACCAAGCTTCTGGGAGGCTGATTTTGCGATGTTAGCAACATGGTCATGCCATGACATATTGCTGTTGACCGAGACACCCAGCAGCCCGATTGACGAGGATGAAGGAATGGTCGATCCTGCCATAATGATGTCAGGGCCCGCTGTATTGGCCCTCTTAGTAAACGTTGCTGCTTGGGTCTTTGCTGCATTGAACTGAACCAAATTTCGGTCGCCCCAAGTTTGAACCTTCTCCAGGTCTTGATTAATTGCTGTAATCTGCTCCTGTCTGCGGTGATGAGTCTCAGTCGCTGGTAAGGGTTTTTCTGATCTAAAGTGGGAGACAAGGGTACTGTCATCTGCAAAACTGTAAACAGGATTATTGGTTTCGATCAACAGGTCATTAATATAGATGAGGAACAGAGTTGGTGAAAGTATTGCGCCCTGAGGCACGCCCGCGTTGATGGTGAATGTGTCCGAGATGTGTCCATCGATCGCAACGTGTAGGGATCGGTTCTTAAGGAAACTGGCCAGCCAGCTGCAGAGAGAGGCGGGCAGTCCCAAGGACGGCAGTTTGTTGAGCAGTCCGTCATGCCAAACTCTGTCGAATGCCTTTGAAATATCCAACGCAATCGCTCGAGACTCTCCGTAGTTCTCAATTGCCCTACTCCATATATGAGTGACATAGGCCAATATATCTCCTGTCGATCTCTCTTTGCGAAAGCCGTATTGATTATCGCTGATTATTCTGTTGCTCTCGAGGTACTTGAGTAGTTGCTGGTTGACTACACGTTCCATGACTTTGGAGATTATTGGAAGCAAGGCAATCGGGCGATAGTTTGAGGGCGTGGTTTTCTTGCCTTTTTTTGGAACAGGTTGCACTCGAGCGACTTTCCAAGAGGATGGGTAAATCCCTTTTCTGTAAGAAAGAGAAAAAAGCCTGGAAAAAACAGGTGTTAGTTCGTTGGCGCAGTTCTTTTGCACGATGGCAGGTATTCCGTCCGGTCCTGATGCCTTTTGCGTATCTAGTTCTTTAAGGATTTCGCGAATATCACGATGAGAAAACTTGACTTCTACCATGGTGGTGTTGATGTTCGGTATAGTGGGGAGAGTCTTGCTTTGAGACACGTCTAAGGTAGAGTGCGATGAAAACATTTTGGCGAGCATGTTTGCTTTTTCCTTGGCTGTAGTCGCCGTGATGCCACGTTCGTCCGTCAAAGGTGGGAGAGACGTTTCTGTAAAGTTGTTACTTACTGCCTTTACTACCGACCAGAAATTCCTGGAGCCACTGGGGCATTGCAAAAGTTTATTCATGAGCCTTTGATTGTGTTTGTCCTTAGTTTCGTCGATCACACGCTTGCACTCGTTTCTCGCTTCGATAAAATAATTGCGATTTTCAGCGGTCTGATTTTGCTGCCAGTACTTATAGGCTTGCTGTTTCCTTCCTACAGCTCTTTCGCATCTTTTGTCGAACCAGGGCTTTCCTTTTGATGGTAACTTGATGGAATTTGGGATGTATGCTTCCATTCCTGAGGAGATTACTTGCATGATCTCTTCGCAGCAGTCTGACGGGTCGTCAGTGGCAAAGCAGACGTCGAGCCAAGGAAAATCAAGGTAAAACTGCCTTAGATCGTCCCAGTTTGCAGAATTCTAATGCCAGATTTTGCGAGGCAATGGTGGATCCTTCTGTATGAGTGGCAATTCACAAACCGTTGTAATAAGTTTGTGGTCGGAGGTACCTAATGGCGGACCAACTGTAACCTTGTACTGGTCAGGATTGGTGGTCAGAAAAAGATCCAGGAGGGCGGCGAATTTGCCCCTCTCTGAGATTCGAGTTGGTTCGTCTACAAGTTGAGTAAGCCCGCAGCTGATGGCAAATGCTTCAGCTTCTCTACCTTCGTTGTCGGTCTTGTTGTGATATTTGAGCCAGTTGGTGTTGTGGGCATTGAAGTCTCCCAGAACGATTATTTCTGAACTGGGGTGATCGACCTGTATTGAGTCAAAGGTGTGTTGAGAAAAAGCTTTGGTAGGCTCTATCGCTCGGAGGGCGATGGAGACAACATATAAACTTGGTTAATCCCTTGGCGGTGAACTTGAGCCACATGACGTCAAGGTTGTTCGGTTCGAGTGTTTCCTCGCGGTGACATGAAAGGTCGCTTCGGACAAAAAGGCATATTCCGAACTTATATCTAAATCGGGTATGTAAGTCGTAACCAGGATAGAGGTAGTTCACTGTTGTTGTTGTAGAACATACTTGTGTTTCTGTAAGGGCTAATATGTGTGGTCTATTTGCTTGTAGATGTTGGTCTACCGAATTTATGTTTGTATTTAGGCCTCTTATGTTGCAGAAATCTATTCTAAATTGGTTCGGTATCTTTGCTGTCTGTGAAATGCGGAATGAAGGGCTCCCAGGGCCACCCAGCGCCCGGAGATCCGAATGGCCGGGGAGTTTACCTCCGGAATATTTTGATCCTGGAAGCACCATCATGTCCATATATTCCTACTGTGAAACCCGGGACCACCAGCGCGGAAGCGGAACGTGATTTGGGAAAACCACTTAGCGCTCCCCAATTCTGGTGGGGTGGTCTTTCACCGGACGATGCGAGTAGGCTTATGCATCTACCACCTAGGGCCGCTTCCACTCGAAGCATCGGCCTCAGACTCATTCCTTTGGCGGTCCCTAGTCTGACAGGGGTAAAAATGGGGTTTGTTGGATCACTCCCCAGTGATCAGCTCCAGACTTTGTACTTTGGTGTCCTCCAGCCTGGAGGAGGACGATGGGATTTGATGGGCCACATCCCGTGGCAACTCGGAATGGTGGGGGCGTCACTCCCCGTAATGAAACTGCTCTCACCAGTTTGACGTTCCTGCCAGCCAATACAATGCAGCCCCTCTTGTCACAAACTGTCATTGATCGGCTCCAGACTACTACAGAATATGTACATAACAGTATAATATTTCTTCTAAGCTCTTAAAGAAAAACAGCCGAATTTAAAATAAACAAGCGTTATACTCGGATGTGCACGATTTTTCAATTTTTTGGTTGATTGGACCCCGTTGGCATAAATTGCTAATAACATACATAAAAATTAGATTTTTTCAGAAAAATAAGTTTTGAAAATTCAACAAATAAAAATATTTTTCGAGACCGAGACCGAGAGTCTCGTTACCTTGGTCTCGATCTTGGTCTCGGTCTCGGTAGGTAAGTCTCGGTCTCGGTCTCGATTCTAATTTCTAGGTCTCGGTCTCGTTTTCGATACCGAGACAAGACCGAGACCATAGTCTCGCGAACCCCTAGTCCTGCTTTTATTAGTCATTCGATGTGTCCGTCGTCCGCAACCTCTCTACGCAGTGGTTCAGCATTCCAAATTACAGTGGCTCTCATATATTTCATAAACTAGAAATAATAAAATAGAACTCACCTTAAATTCCAGAAAGTGGGGTTTTCCTATTCCTCTACCGACAGCAAACTGTAGGTTGTAGGTTCAAGGCTGATTTTCATATATAGGACTGTGCGCCTACCATGCTGCGGCCGTCGCGTCGCGGGTATTCTACTTTTTCACAATGGGATTGAAGGTCGTAGCACAGTCCTATATGTGAAAATGTAAATAAGAGCTTCAGTGCGTTTTATATGGAACATACAATTTTTTGATTTACAGTGACAACGACACGGTAGGTGCACAGTCGGTGCGCAGTCCTATATATGAAAATCAGCCTTCAACCGAGTTGGTTAACAGTCCGTCAGTTCCTAAATTTGGAAAGGGCCTACAAATCACTGGCCACTGGATGACCTCAGAAAATGTCGGACTACTACCAGATATTTGCTAAAAACATAAAAAAAAAACAACAGAAACTGATAATAAAATGGTATTATAGTTAGGAATCCTCCTTGGCAATCTTAATCTGCGAAGTTAAAAAATTCTGCAAAAATTAACAAAATTCACGATAAATAGATCGAATTATATTCGATAACCCACACAGTTTTAATGGAAGCACCACCTATGTAAGAATGATTTAAACTTTTATTGGAATCTTATCCGATCGCAGAAATCAGCCGTATGTAGAAATATGCATAAAAATCACATTGTTAGAAAGAAATCTTAAAATATGAAGAAACATATAACGAAGTAGTTATTATTTCGTTACAAAGTAAGTAAGTTGAATTTGAATGTTAAATAATTCATTGTTTATCGAAATTTAAATAATTTGGTTCAAAACCATTCAATAATAACAGAAAAGTAGGGGTAGGGAAACAATGATATTAGCATATTGTGTCTTCTTATGATATTATACATTCGCCTTCGCTACAGTATCAGAATAGTATATTAAGATACTAGTTGTACGAAATGTACTAGATGGGACACTTTTTTATCGCACGAGCACGAAATAAGGAAACGACCCGCTTTCGGGGAGTTTCCTAACGTGCGAGTGCGCTAAATGTCTTTTAAAACGTGTATTTTATACTATTTTTTCAATTTTGCACGTTTTTTTTAATGAAAAACATTAATTTATTCAAATCGCGATCAAAAGTTGAACGGCCATCTTGTCACTTTTACGACCGTCTATATTATTAGGAATCCCATTCAAAACGGTGTCGAAATTTTTGCTAGTGAGCCTTAACAATCTTAACATTGAACAATTTTGTTAATATCCTAGCAACCAGTCAACAAAAGTAGTGTCGAAAAGAGCTTCTTTTCGACACTACTTTTCGTATCGAAAATACTTCTTTATGATACCAAAATAAAAAATAGTATATTATTTTATATGGAGGAAAAGTGATACTTTTCATGGCGCGCTCGTGTTTAGAGAGCAAGCCATGAAAAGTAACTTTTCCTCCAAATAAAATATGCTGTTTTTTCTTCAAATGTCGACAAAGTAATGCAAAAACATCTTTTTTTAATAGTAATAATATCTAATTATTATTAAAGATAAGTGGGTTCGCAAGGCGGCTTAGACCGGTGTCGGTGAATAGGCACAGGTTGTTGCTATAGTAATGTAACATAAAGCTGTCAGTGGACACTGTCAACAATAATTATTTTTTTAAGATTGCGTCTCCTATTGCGTTTTAATTCCGTATTGATAAGCAGTTATTGCGTAAGTTCGATTAAATAATAACCAATTTGTTCCTAAATTAGTGATTTTTAGAAATGCAGTCACAAATTGAGTGATAAATACAAATTGTAGTTTAATAAATCTTGAGTTGTTGACGATTATTTTGCTGTCTGTTTGTATTGTATCTATGTTACTATGACAACACTTTTACCTCCGCCGGCGGAACAGTGAAAAGTAAAGCTCCGGCGGAGGAAAAACGAAACTTCACAGCCGCCTACACAGTCGAGTAATGACGGATTTATTGACGTTTGAAGAAAAAATGTATTTATAATTCTCTTTATTTAAATACTTTAATTAAGCTGTATAAAAACGCATTCGTGTTTAATGTTTAATAATGCAACACAAAAAAAATCACTTTTATAATTTCTGGTGATTTTTCATGCCAATTTTTGATGAATTTTATTTTTTTTACCTGACCACACTGATACGCTGTTGCCAAACTTATTCTAATATTTCACTTTTCGCATGGCCCTCCACTCGCTTCGCTCGCTACGGGGGCTCGAGAAAAAGAAATTATCCAAGTGCTAACCAAAATCAACCCAAAAGACATACCCAAAATCAAGAAAAAAAACTATTTAGAAACAACTTAAAAAAGTACTTTTCGCATTGCCCTCCCCTCGCTTTGCTCGCTACGGGGACTCAAGAAAAGGAAACTAAAGTGCTAACCATAACCAAAACTAACCCAAGACATACCCAAAATCAAGAAAAACAAAAAAAAATTAAAAGAAAGCAACGGGATTTAAACCCGGGCCGCCGGATTGAGACCTAACTACCTAGACCGCTCGACCACGAGGGTTCTTGCAACAAACTGATTGCATCGCGAAGACATGGCGGGGCGCGAATGCAAGCAAAACTAGAATAAATTTAGATGAAGAGTAAAGTGAAAGGCTTTGTGCATGTACGAAATGTACTAGATGGGACACTTTTTGTATTCCATGCATAAAATTTTAATCCAAAAGGACCTCTAAACTAGCGTAACAGAGCGCTTTCGGCCGGAGCCATCATCATTGTTACTTGTCAGTCAGTTGGAACAAAAAGACATATCCACGAAGAGGCACAAAACTACATCAAACGATCACGGTCACTTCAAAATTTAACTTACACGTTACATATTTTTTGAAAAGGTTCACATAATTTAACAATAAACAAAGAACCACGTTTTGATTGAACGAAAATGGTGTTCAAGTAACACTGATGATGACTCCGGCCGAAAGCGCTCTGTTACGCTAGTTTAGAGATCCTTTTGGATTAAAATTTTATGCATGGAATACAAAAAGTGTCATTTAGTAGAGTAAATTTGGCAACAGCGTATGCCAGGGGCTATTACTGCTGCTGTTAGCCGCTCATATTATTCTTGGGTTAAGCTCACCGACCCCCATTATATGGATAAGCACGAGCCGTATGTGTGCGTCGAAAAATCGTATCAATCATGGGGGAAAAAACCGGGTTCTGCGTCGGACAGAACTGAAAATAGGATAGTTCTACTCATGCGCACAAACACCGAGAAGCGACAGAATGAAATCAGCTGATAAAGCTTTTACAGTTCGGTAATCAATAATATTAATATTATCAAATTTCTCTGACCTTGCTTGTTGCTTGCACTTCAAAATAATTAATTTTTCTGTGTTTGCCGTTTTGGGTTTCGAGTTTCGGCGTTTTGTTTCGTTCATTATTGAATTAGTTTATGTTATCGTTTTTGTTGAATATAGCTAATTTACTTTTGGACATCTAGTTTAGTTTATTAATATAATAGTTCGTTATTAGATATTAGTGTATAAATTGGTGTAGATGTTAGGATTTAAAGACAAAAGACCTTAAAAGACAATGGCGTCAACTGTCAAGGTCAAAGAAAATACTCAACGGTGTTTGGTTTGGTGTTGCCAAAATAAGGGTACAATACCAGAGATTTCTTATTTTAAGTAAGTATAATTTTCTTTTAAGGATAATTGCAGCATAACATACAAAATATGGCAATAATATCACCTTAGAAAGGATTTATTTACTAACCTTTAGCATAAATCACGATGCATAAATAGGTCAGTGAGTTTATTAGGTTTCATCATTGCGTATTAAAAGTCTTCCTATAGGTAGGATGGATTTTAATTTACTTTGTTGAGCCTTGATGCTCTAAATAGCTTTTTAGATCCTTAAATGGGTAATTGTTCCCCATACTTGTTTCTGCTATTTTAAAAATTCATTTACAGACTACTTATAGGGGTTCAATAATATAGAAATGATCCGTGGGGGAGCTTTAATTTTTGTTTTCAATATTGTAAGCGGTAATCCGTTACGACTTTGCGCTCTAAATACACAAATAACTATTACAAATTCTTAAAATCCGGACCTGTCGCTTATTCACGGCCGTGCGTTGATGAAGCACGTGGAATCGATCGATAACCTGCTAATTGAAACTGCGCAGTCTCAGAACTAGCTTATTTTGTTTACATCTGAAGGCGCATGAATCGGTATGATTTGGATCGCTTTGTGAGGTCGGTGGTTAATGCCTAAGGCAACGCCACCTAAAGTCTAGGTTGCATCATGAAATAAGAGACGTAATTTTGAGAATACAGCTGATGGTTTTTATTTCATATCAAGAAAATTATGATAAATTTTGTATGATATTCATCAATATCCTTTCTCTGTATGCTTGTGAATAATACAGTAATGATTTCTAATTGTTCTCAGATATTAATTATTAAGAATAAAATGTTTTGCTCATTGCAAATGCAAATACTCTTATAGGTTAGAGAGTATCCTAAAATAAAACTGCATATAAACATTTTACCCTAATTTCTTGATCAAAAAATAAATGATGAAAAATAATGTGAATAACAAACTCGTTATATTAAGCAAAATTATTTAACAGATTCTAAAAAGTATGGAAAAACATCTGATGAAAAAAATTAACTACTTTAAGTTACAGCCTCTAAAATTGAAATGGCAACGAGCGATAGCGAATTGAGCAAAATCGCTAACGATTTATGATGCTTACAAATTTTATAGATCTTGGCTGCCCATTCCAAATAGGAAGGCTTGACACATACACAAATAAAATGTTTTTCTTTTAATTTGCCGTCACCGAGACCGCACTACGATGGTTAAGGTACAGCTTATACACTAAAGCTGTGGTTTTGGGTTAAATAACATCAAATAATACGTTTCCAATAAAGAAAAAGTGAAAAATGTTCACTATGTCCATAAGAAACCATGTATTTTTCCTATCACATAAGACACGGGCGTCCTCTGGCGGCGAGATCTTAAGCTCATTTACCGTCGACAAATCATGATAATAACATTGCGTTTGATCTCCTTCCCTCTAGCCCTCCTTCATATATTTTTCTATGGTTATGCCATACCTTTGACAAGCCGTCAAAGTGCCATAACTAAAACAGCTGATTTTGACAACCAACGACCAACAGCCAACCCAACAGCATTCGACCGTATTTGACGAACTTGGACATTTTTGTCAACAAAAGTGCATTTTGTGCTGAAAAAAACTTCTAAACAAAACCAATGGCAGGACCATCAGTAATAAATCCTTTGAAATATGTAGTAAACAGACAATACAGTGATAGTTTAGTGATAAAGGATAAGATTTTTAAGGAACGATTGGCCAAAGCTAGAAATTTTTATAGGAAAGATCTGGTTGCTCACTATGGGTGTGTGAATGCCATTGAATTTTCCGATGAAGGTGAATTATTGGTTTCAGGTAAGATTGTTTTTGACTCTAATATGATTTTTTTATTGAATAGTAATCGTGCAAGCTGATAAAATCGGTCTTTGCTCTAATTTTTTGTTGCACTGATATCAAGATGATGGTGGGCAGCCTCAAAAAACTCACAGAAAATGGTTGTCATTTAGAAAGTTTAAGATCCACATCTACCTGCATTTTTAAATAACGTTTTTATAATATGTTGATAAGAAAATGGGGTCTTGTTGATATTAAGTCCCCAGATTTTGAAGATTTCTGAATATACAATGGAAATGTTATCCTCTTTGGAGCACTTTAGGAAAAAAGGATCTTTTCAATATTAAGTACATCCCACGGATTTTGAAGATTTCTGTATATAAAATGTCATCCTCTGAAGCAGTTTAAGACAGGAAGTGGTGGATGAACCAATATTTTTCCACTTATTCATACACACTTACATAGCGGTCCATAAATCTGGACTTGAGTATAAAAAGGGCCAAACTCCATTTTTCATGTTTCGAGTAATCTTTAGTTAAAGTTTTCCAATTGATTAAATTTCTTGTAAATTATTATTTAAAAGGTAGTAACTAATTTTAGAATTATATTAAAAATTAAGGTGTGTATTAGCAGAATGTTTTAAATTTTAACAGTTTTTAGTATTTTTTGATTTAGAATGAGGTTGGCATTCTAAATGTTTAGGCAGCTGGAGATAAACTCCAGCATCACGGTATGACGTATGATATTAATAATTTTTAACCTAATAAAAGCATAAAGTCCGCAAAATTGTTTTTATTATTATTCTAAAATAACATTACAGATAAAACACAGATACAAAAATACTAATAGCCTAATCTAAAATTTCAGATAAATTGGTATTACTTATCCTAGCATGACAATACAAACATACAAAAATATTAATATTTTGATTTTAATTCTAGGATTTTGAATCCTCATCTAACGCAGGGTAGGCATCTAATGCCGAAACATTTTAAATTTTTAAAATATGTTTTATTGTAATAAATAAATAGATATCGTCGGTATTAAATATGCACAGATGTAACATAATTACATATATATGCAACAAATAGAAATGATGAAGTTTAGCATGAGGCTATTGTTATTCTTAACCATTTCCACTCTTAGCATGAGCATTATAATATAATTTTCGTTAAATAGGAGAATAAAAAGAAAACAGTTAACAACCCAACAAAATACAATAAATTATCATTTGTAACCCCCTAATCATTCTGCAATTGTAGCAGTTGAGTTTTATATTTTGATCTTTTTATTTATTTATTTATACACACAGTACACTACAGAATCATACAATTCTAAATGGTACATTAAAACACAAATCATAAATCGATAAAAGCTATTTGAACACATTCTTAAAACATTGAACACATTCTTAAAACATTAGTTGTCTCTTTAATGCAGACAGACTAATCAAAAAAATATCATAATGCGAAAAACATCTATTGTAATTACTCACTAGTCTATTGACAACCGCATTACAACCATAATTTGTCCGATGCCTCTCTTCAAAAAACAGTTGATGCTGTCTGGTCCGCCTTAGTGGCGCATGCAAAGAAATTTTGTTTAATATACATTCGCAATCAATTGCACCATTGAGTATTTTGTGGAGAAATATTAAAAGAGCCTTTTACTTGCGGAATTCTAAAGTTTGCAGATCACACAATAGCAGCCTAGTTTCATAGGAAAGGTCGTGGTATGGAAAATTAAATTTAAAGAGCAGGTATTTTGCGAATTTGTTTTGTACCTTTTCCAGTCTTTTAATATGACATTGGTAATGAGGGTTCCATATTACAGAACAGTACTCCAAAATACTGCGGACCAAACAGTTGTAGAGGGCTATCAGAGCCTTGTGTTTCACTTTATAAAACCCAATAACCGAAAGCCTTTAAGAATGATGTTATCTATGTGTAAAATAAATGACAGATTAGTATCAAAAATGACACCAAGGTCGTTAAAATGCGATACAAGTTCTAAGCTTACATTGTTAATAAAATATGATGCATTCTGTGGTTCATTACGCTTAAAAAATCGTAAAACCTTACATTTGCTTACATTAATCTTTAAATAATTATTATTACACCAGCGCACGAAATTATCGAGATCCAATTGTAAATGTTTCTTACCAGGGACGACAACAGAATACAATTTTAAGTCATCTGCATATAGAAGACAGTAGGAAATCTGAAAGCAACGCACAACATCGTTTACAAAGAGTAAAAACAAGATAGGGCCAATATGCGAACCTTGAGGTACACCCGATGTTACCAACACTTCATTGGAAACTGCCCCACATACAGTAACACGTTGGGTTAGTAGAGTTAAGTATGATTTTATCCATTCTAGATACAAGCCGCTGCACAAACAATATAGCTACGCAACAGACGCCTGGTCAGAATGGCAAAAAATGGAAACGGTGATTTGGCGAACGCCGAATCTCTATCATACTTAAACAGATGGCACTACACGCAGCGAGCGACGTAAATTTAATTTTCCCTGCATATTTACTCCCAGCAGCCGATCGCCGTTTCTGCACTGTTGCCGATATCGTTCGATTCAAATAATAGGATGCGTGGATAGCGCGTAGCTAATTATTTGTTTGCGGTGGAAGAAACAAATTCATGGAAGGGTTGTCGCGATCCGCGAGTGAGGAGCCAACTGCAGCTGTGTCACAATGTCACAAACAACTAATTTATTTGTGGCTGTGTGCAACTGCTGTCTGGTGACTGGGTTTCCCGGTCATTTCGGGAGCCGCAAAATTAATATTTATTTACATTTCTAAAAATACTTATAGAGGCATAATAATTAAGAAAGGAAGATCTATAAAAAATATTGAATAGCATTTGCATGGGCTTACTGCGACGGTTGATGGTGTGAAGAAAATCTTTGGGTAAACTATTTTATGACTGTGAGCAGGAATATTCTCATTTATATCTACACATATTTTCCATTTTGTACTATGGCTGGTAATACATATAAATATTTCAATTGTGGAAAATGTAAGCTGCTGATGGGGTTAGAATGTTTAGGTTTCCATATAAAAATCCTGAATTGTGTAGGACATGGGTTTTTCGGTGTGATACGTAAAAATATAGTTGCTAAAAATAGTAGTATCGCTAGGACAACGCAGTCTCTATTAAAGTATATACAGTGTGTCCAAAAAAGAATGCAACATATGGGAAACTTTATTATTATTGGTTTCTCAGAAAATTTTATTCTTGATAAAAGTTGGTGCTTGCTCTAAAACAGTAAATGAGTATTTCGAATTTTCCGTACTGCTTTTAGTACGGGCGCAAACGTCATTTTTCCGAAATCGCGTCAAGAGTAAAGTACCTTAATTTATAAAGATATAGCAAAATCTTATAAGGAAAAGTTCTTCCAAATTAAAAAGGTAATATAAATATGAAATTTGAGTTAAGTACATCAACTTTTAATTTTTCTTTTTTTTTCTCGATTTTTTCTTAAACGTTACGCCACTGGAGAATGTTTTGTTCTTTTGTTATTAGTATACTTGCCAAGTAACTTCAAAATTTATTTAAGATATAAATTAGTTACATAGTTGCATAATGTTGCAGTTTTTCCAGAGATAATAGCCAGTTTAGGTATCAGTGTGTTGCAAACACATTTAAACACTTTTGATTCAAAATTTTTCCCAGTTAAAATCATGAATAGACCCAACTCTTTTCATTTCATGTAAAACAACTAATAATTTATTTATATTTTGTATCCGATTAGTAAAATATGCCCAAGTATCCTAAAAAGCCATATAAAATGTTTGGTCTTGAAGAGTAGGCCATGCATTTGGAATAAAAACAAATAAATAGCAATAATTTTACTTCGCTCTAACATTCCAATTGTATTTTGTAATAATTATTGTGGACAATTATTTTGGACCAAAATTGTTTAAATGTGTTTGCAACACACTGATATCTAAACTGGCTTTTATCTTTGTAAAAACTGAAACATTATGCAACTATGTAATTAATGTCTACTTTAAATAAATTTTAAAGTTGCTTGGCAAGTATACTACTAACAAAAGAACAAATAAATCATTCACCGATGGCGTAACGTTTGAGAAAAAAATCGAAAAAAAAAAGGAAAATTAAAAATTGATGTACTTAACTCAAATTTCATATTTAGGTTACTTTTTTAATTTGGAAGAACTTTTCCTTATAAGATTTTGCTGTATCTTTATAAATTAAGGTACTTTACTCTTGACGCGATTTCGGAAAAATGACATTTGCGTACGCACTAAAAGCAGTACGTAAAATTTGAAATACTCGTTTACTGTTTTATGGCAAGCACCAACTTTTATGAAGAATAAAATTTTCTGAGAATCCAATAATAAAGAAATTTCCCATATGTTGCATACTTTTTTGGACACACTGTATAATAATAGTAGATAGCATTAACATTCAAGATTTAAGTAGTTGTAGAGGTTAATATTAATAAAACTAATTAGGTAATATATATAACTTATTGATAGATTGATTGTATTGTAATCGTGCATCATTGATATTGCTGTTAACTTTTTCAAAAATGCAAACTTTTGGTTACGATTTGTGATGTTACATCGTCGGGCGAGTACGAAAGCCTATGTAAATTTCAATGGGGTCAATTCTTGGCTTCACTAATTATTTTAGAGACAAAATTTTCGAAGATTAAATGAAAAAGCTATGTCATTTGAATATGATATTTTAAACTATTATTATTTCTACGGTGTTTTTATTATCAATCATTAATATGTACCTGGTTCGCAAACTAAAAGTTTGCGAAATTATTTCAACGGTTTACTTTTACCTGGTTTAATGGAAAAAGCTTGGATTTATTATTTAAGCAAAGCTTTTTTTTTAATGCTCTTCCACGACTTCTAATTAATAGTATTTTGCCTAAAACAATAATGAAATTAGGGAAAACAGTAATTGACCCTTTGATAAGTTCGACGAACAGCACCCGATATTGAATTTGAACACCGCCACCGTCGCGTGAAGTCGAGCGTTCAATCTTGTGCTATTTTATTATCTAGAATGTAGGCGGTTTGCATTTAATTTTAAAGTATTTTATATAAAAACGTGCAGCTTTTTATCGGTGTGTAAGTGATTGTTAAGGAGTTTTCAGGTTTGAGGGTATTAAGAAAAACAACAGCAAATTTCTTTTACATTTTAGATATAACCTCAAATATTTATTCACATAAAATAATCAAAACAAATCTCCACTTTTTTATTTTACGAATAGAGAGTTTTAGCGTGCATACCCGCTAAAATTTACGAATTTATTAACACTGCCAAAACCCGACATATTTAAATTAAAGCAATAGTTTAATAACAAGAACATAAAAATATATTTATTACAAATAAACTTAAAAATATATATATTGCTCCCAACTTCCCTTTTGTTTTTTCCTTTGTTTACCCCTAGCTCTTACCTGGGTCCCCATATCCAAGTTTGTCTCATTATAAATGTCTTGATAGACCCCAAGGCGAGAAGTGTGTGTCCCAAGTCTTATATTTCCTTTTTTTTACTTGGTTAATCCCCTGTCTATTTTTTTAGACTAATTCATTATGCCACAATTAAATTGTTCGCATTGTAGCGGTGTTTGTTATTTTAAAAGAAGACCGAAAGACGACGAGATTTTTGGTGCATCCTGCGACGGTTGCAAAGTAATTATCTGTAAAAATTGTTCCGAAATCTCCACAACCGAGGCAGACGCTCTCACTCTCAATAAAAGAGGTATATCGTTCTACTGTTTTGATTGTAAAAGAGAAATAAATGAACTTCCTCAATACAAAAAAAGTACACGAACAATTCGATAAGGCAATAAACGATATAAAGAAGAGGGATACTTACATTACTAAACTTACAACTAAACACGAAGAGTATATAAGTAAACTAAAGAGGGTAATATCAACATTAAAAGAAGAAAATGATCTTCTCAAGGTTAATACTGAAGATAGTAATACAGTTTCGAAAACCATCGACGATAGTCCGCAGACCAATATAAACAGTAATATTGCAGACTCACTTGTAAGAAACATAACTCTCGCCAAGGATCTAGAGGAGCTAAAAAATAAAAACACTGATCTAATTCAACAACATCATTCTAAGCACGCTGCAGCGTGCGATAATCGTTGATTATGATGCATGCGTAATAAAAATTTATATATTTCTACTAAATCCATAGATCAACCAATCTATAATAATTTACAAGAAATTTTTAAAGATTTGAATGACGCGGAATCTTATTTTTTTGATAATTGTGATGACATAATTTCTGCAGACAAATGTAAACCAAATAGTTTTGATGATTGTGTTTTAGAAAAACAAACGACTATTAAAGAATATTTTGTTAGATCAAGACCAAAAAATATCTCTTGTATTTACCTTAGTCAATGTTATAGTTTGGTTGATTTACAAGTCATACGAACAAACCTAAATTTTTTAATTATGTTTGAACAAAGCTCTCATTATGTTAAAAAAATATGGGAGGATCTTATTGGGAGCGATAAAACACTAGAAGAGCTTAAAGAATTTTGTCATAAATGTTGGAAACATAAACATGGATTTGCATCGATTGATTTAAAAGATAGACGTTATTTTAATTCATTAAAGGTCTAACGTGACGTATTTCATGTTCAACGTGACGTATTTCATATTCAACGTGACGTATTTCATGTTCAACGTGACGTATTTCATGTTCAACGTGACATGTTTTAATAAAAAAAAATCCTAATAAATGGATGTTATCAAAATTCGAAAGAATTTAAAAAAAGAAATTTCTAAAGTTAAAAAATTAAAAAAAGATTTACAAGAAACATTTTCAGATCAAAAAATTCCAGATAATGATTTGGAAAAAATAGTTGAAAAAGATGTTGTTGAAAATGAGAACTCAAAAAAAAGAGAATGGACTAATGAGGAACTACAAAAATTAAAAAATATTAAAAAAGAGATGAATAATAAATTTAAAAAATCAATGATAAATGAAATTTCAGGTGAAGAAGATAGACAAAAAGAATTTAAGCCAATTACAAATGCATTAAAAAAAGTTGAATCAGCAGTTAGAGGTCAAGAAAAAATTGATGAAGATATTAAAGCATTGGTTCCTTATTCAGTAATAAATAAAATAGGTAATTTACCTTTAAAAACTATTAAACAATCTCAAGAAACAGGAACTCAAACTCCTGTTGTTAATTTTGGAGAGATAGCTTCTGAGTTTTTACATAGACAATTTGAAAAATCTTTTGGTATATACTATGACAAAAATAAAAAAAGTTACAAGATAGGAAAAGAAAATATAAAAATTGAAGATAATGACATATTCATAAATGGTAAATGGATAACTGAAACAAGAGGTTTATGGGATTTAATATCTTCTCCTAGTTCAATTCCCCCTGCAAAAAATAAGATGAAGATTTAAAAACTTATTGGAATATTTTACTTGAAACTGAAGCAATTTATCAAAATAATGATAAAAGTAAAGGAAAACCAAAATCAAGTTCCGGATTAAAATATCAAGTTTTAATAAAACCGTTATGGAATAAAGTCAAATTTAGACCAAGATCTTCTTCTGTTGGTACACTCAATCGAAGAATTTCAGAAATTCAAAGTAAAGATACTCCTGAAAGATCTTTAGATTGGGATCATGGCTATGTTGATCCATATTCACCACTTTTTACACCAAAAAGAGGAGAGGGAATAAAAAAATATACAGAAAATCCTGTAGAATTTAAATACATTGAGAATTTAAACGAATTATTAAAAAGATTATATTTTATTGCTGCTGAAGAACAAGCAGGTAATAATAATTTTTATAATGAAAAGTTAGGAATTTTACATTTCTTTACAAGGGAATTAGAAAAACTTTTAGATTCAAAAAATGGAACAGAAATTTTAATGTCTTTTGTGTCTAGATTACCAAAAAGAGTTGTTGGTTCTGGATTAATAAATGATTTTATAAATAAATTACCATTTGAAATGCATATACCAGGTTATAATTATTTAGGTCCTGGAACAAAATTAGATGAAAGATTAGCAAGAGGAGATAAACCAATAAATAAATTAGATGAAACTGCTAAAGAACATGATAATTTTTTAAACATCATAAAGATACAAAAACTAGACATAAAGCGGATGAAGTTTTGGAAAATAAAGCATGGAATAGAGTTTTATCAAATGATGCTAATTTGGGAGAAAAAACAACTGCTTGGTTAACTACAAATGCAATGAAATTAAAAAGACATTTAGGAATGGGTTTACAATAATTTTTTATATATTAAATGGAGTATAAAATTAATCTTTCAGAAAATCATAAAAATAAAATTAAAATAGGTTATAAAAAGAAAGTACCAGTTACTATTCAATTAAAATCAGATCAGTTCTCAAATGGAAATGATAAAATTCTTTTAACTCAAAGACAAAGTAATAAAATTGAAAAATGTAAAAAAGATAATAAAGGTTGTAGAATTACCTTAACACATGATCAACTTAAAAAAAATCATTCTGGTGGATTTTTACCTTTCATTTTTGCTGGACTTGGTGCTTTGGGGGCTTTAGTTTCTGGTGCAAGTGCGATAACAAATGCAGTTATTAACAAAAAAGCAAAAGATAAAGAGTTAGAAGAACAAAATAGACATAATAAAGTTATGGAAGGAAAACGATTAAAAAAAAAATAGTTCCATTAACTAATTTTGATATTATAAAATTTGGTAAAAATATTAAGCATTTTAGATGATGTTTTATGAAAGATGAGTTACCTAAAAAACCTAATAATGATGAATCGGGGGTACTAAATTTGGAAAATTCTTATCAAAATCTCATTGGGTTTGTTGGTTTAAAGAGGGAGATGTTAAATTTTATTTTGATTCTTATGGAGATGCTAATCCACCTAAAGAACTTGTAAAATATTTGGGAAAAGAAAATCTTTACTATAATGAAAATAAGATTCAAAATTATAATGACCCACCTGTTTGTGGTCATTTGGGTTTAAAATTTAAAAAAAATATGAATGAACTTAAAATAATTGAAAAATGAAAAATGTAATTAATTTTTTCTAAATAAATGGAAAGTGTTTTTGAGAAATATTCAGACTCCATTGTGAGATCCGAGTATCATAATTATTTACCACTTTCCAAGTTAAATCTTAATAATGTTAATAAAAAAACAACTTTCAAAATTGATGAAGGAGATGGATTTTTAAACGTTAGAAACGCTAAGTATGATATTTATGGAAAATATTTACATGAAAATGGGTCAAATTATGAAGATAATTCTAACGTCAAACTAATTGATAACTTTGTGACTCATTTGTTTACACATATCGAAATTAAAAAGCATAATAAACTTTTGGATGAAATAGAATATCCTGGTTAAGCAAGTACTGTAAAAGGTACTGTTAGTTTTGCTTTTGATAATAACGGACCCACAAATAGTTCAGGATTTCAATCTAGATTCACAGGAGGTGATCATTTTCAAGCTGTAGGAAATTTATCTAATTTTGGACTGGGATTTTTTAAAGATATTAAAGTTCCAATTTTTAAGGGTGGTTTTGAAATTTCTTTTACAAGAAATAATGATCACAATGCTCTATTCAGGTGGGAAAAGAGAAAAGAAGATGGTACTCAAGATGAATCAACCAGGCCTGGAAATAGTAAAATAGAAATTGAAGATTTTATAATTAGAATTGCAACAATTGAATATGATGATATCAGTAAAGTTCAACTAATTAATGAGCTAAAAACTCTATCTCAACAAAACCAATATAATTTTATTTTGGATATTACAAATAATTATCGAAATATTAGAAATCCTTTATTCGGAATGGTGGCTTTTCAAACAAATAGATTGGATAATCAAGATAAAGAAACAAGTGTATTTGATCATAGTAATGTTAGAAATGTATGGTTTGAAATTAATGGAAAAAGAAAATTGGAAAATTTGGATTGGGATAATGAAAAATTTATAGTTGCTTATGATATGTATATGAATTATAAAAGAGTTTTTTACAAAACACATTTGGAGTTACCTTTAATATATTTGAATCCAGAACAGTTTAAAAATGCAAGACCTATTTATGTTATTGATCT
>JAEQML010064118.1:0-22346 GCA_016904865.1 Pissodes strobi | reverse complement strand
CTGAGTGCCATTAAAATTGAAAATATGTTTTGATTCTCTCTGGTGTTTGTCAAGGGCGGTTGAAGGGTCTTCAGTATACTTATGACCGTTCAATCTATGTTTTAGTAGTGACTTGTCATGCCTATATATTTTTTAGGATAGTTGGTACATAGGGTTGCCAACTCTCCCGGAATTCCGGGATTCTCCCAGAAAAAGACAGTTGGTTTTAAAAATCTCCCGGAATGCAGTTGAATTATCCTGGAAATTCTAAAAAAATGTATGTGGTAGATGTGGTCCACCCCCATCGCCCGATGAAATGCCATCACATTGGCTTAGGTGGCGGAAATGACCTTTGGTTCATGTTTCGTCACCATGCCTTTGAGATCTGGTTCCCAGGGTGTAAAAGAAGAAAAGAAAAGAAGAAATATTGCATGATGGCGCCTCACAGATCAAAGTACTGTGGAGGTAAAATAGCCTCTGATTCGGATCTCCAGGTGGAGGCTGGCCTGGGGGGACCATCAGGCCTGAACATCTCCAGGTTAGAAAATATACTGCGATTGGACTTCTGCAACAACAGAAATATTATCTCGGTCCACCAGCCCCTAGCATGAAATAAGCCTCATATTTTAGCTCTAGCAGAAACAAAATTGAAATCAAGCACTACACATGTTCACTTGAATATACCTGGATATGACCATTACTCCCGATTTCGACATAGCTCCGGATTAGCTGTTTTTATACGAGACGATTTATGTTTTGTTAACGAGAAGAAACATACGAACCTAAGGACTTCGATGTCATGTGGTTCAAATTATGCACAGATCGAGCAACCAAATTCATTTGTTGCTTGTATAGATCACCTAGCGAACACCAATATAATCGGCTGTTCTCAAATCTTGGCAATCAAATTGATTTTCTGCAGATCAACTATCCAACGGCAGAAATTGTCATAATAGAAGACTTCATCGTATATAACATCGACTGGTTGAAACACTTCGACAAAAACGACGATGAAGGACGAGAAGCCAAGTCCTTTGATATAAGTTACGGACTTACTCAGCTGGTTGGCGAACCTACTAGGATCACTGAGCATCAAAAAGACTTTGCTAGCCTCCTGGATCTATTCTTAACAACTAATCCTGATCTCTACACCGTAACTGTCCAAGCTCCGTTGGGCTCATCAGACCACAATCTAATCTCCGCAACCTGTGAACTTGTTAACAAAATACAGGAGCCACAGGTACTCCGAAAGGTTTGGCACTACAAATCAGCAAAGTGGCGTGATCTGCGCGAGTTTTATCTTTCTTTTTTTTTGGAAAAATGCCTGCTTTAGAAAACAAAACATCCCTTAATCTGCTCATGAGATAACTCAAGTAATCTTAGCTGGCATGGAAGCTTTCATCTCATTTTCTATGAAACATATCTCAAACATGGTTTGGGAAAAACTGCCCAAGTCAAGAGCAGTCAATGCTAAAAATGGCGCCCAGATCCGACAGCCGAAAATCGAAGTATATTCATCACGACTAGAAACCAGTGTAAGCGGACCATTGACGAGAGCAAGGAGGGATTAACTAGCAAATAAAAACAAGCTTCTCAACTGTCCTAACGGATCGAGATTGTTTTGGTCAATTGCCAAAACTGTCAAACAGGGTTTCTCAAAGACGTCAATCCCACCACTGACCAAAGATGATGGCTCAATAGCGGAAACGGCCAAACAAAAAAGCGAACATTCTTGCCGATATATTTGCATCAAATTCTACCCTAGATCATCAAGGAAAGGCTCTCCCAACTATCCTGAGAGGGAATTCCTCAATGCCAGGTCTGGTATTTCGCCAAGGCGAAGTGGAACGAAAACTCATAAGCTTAGACACTAGCTTTTGAGTATTAGTGCTTAAAAAATGTGCTACTGAGCTAACAGCTTCACTATGCACTATGCAGGCTTTTCTCCCTATCATACAGAAGTGCATGCTTTCCTTCTAGCTGGAAATGTGCTCAGGTGCAACCAATCCCGAAGAAAGGTAAAAAAAAACGATTCCAAATAACTACCGTTCAATTGCTTTAGTTGCCATCATGTCCAAAGTCATGGAAGAACTGATCAACGGACAGTTCCTAAATCTCCTCCTATCTCGAATCGGCAGGCATCATAAGCGATCGCCAGTATGGAATCCGCAAGCACAGATCAACGGGAGATCTCCTGACTTACGTGACCTACCTGTGAACCAAAGCCATCGAGAGCTATGGCGAATCTCGTGCAGTGGCTGTCGACATATCCAAGGCATTTGATAGGGTGTGGCATGATGGATTGTTAAGCAAATTGACAGCATACGGACTACCACCAGCACTGCTTCTATGGCTTTCAATTTCTTAAGGGATCGAAGCATCCGAGTTGGTATTGATGGACATCTCTCGGAGGAATTTAAAATCAATGTCGGAGTTCCTCAAGGATGTATATTATCTCCCACACTGTTCCTGCTCTATATCAACGATATCTTAGGACAGGACAAACAATTATATTTACAGCGTTGCAGACGACAGCACTCTTATATCCACATTCATGTCGCGGACTCCAATGACCGCTGCTCATTTGCAATGCGAGCGAGAACATCAGATTGCTGCCATCAATGATGATATGAACGCCATCGTGGAATGGGCTGAGGAAAATAATGTCCAGTTTAACGCAGGAAAGACTCATGCAGGTGTCTTCTGAAAAAAAAGCAAATACCGCAGGACCTGACTTATCAATAACAGGAGAAACACTGACTCTGGCCTCATCTATAAGCTTGCGGGGCATCAACATAGAAAACAACATGTCTTGGCGTAATCACGTCACCGAAATCGCCAAGGCAGCAGCACAAAAGCTAGGAGCACCCTATAGAGCCAAAAAGTTGTATACATCTCATCAGCTCTTACTGCTCTATAAAGCCCAGATAAGACCATCTCTGTGAATATGTGGAGCTCGGCACCCAAACACTTGTTCAAGATGTTAGACTCCATACTGCGGAGAGCATTCCGTCTTGTGGATGACTCAGAGTTAACTAAATATCTTGATAGCCTTGAACATCGAAGAAAACTGGCGGACCTATCTCTTTACTATCGATACTACTATGGAAGGTATTCGAACGAGCTGGCACATATGATTCCGCCCAGAGTTGTGCCAAACAGAAACACCCGTCGGACACAATCTGCTCTTCAACATACGATTCAGATGCGAACACCTAGGACGTCGCTGTTTCGGGACTTCTTTGTCTTGGAGGATTGCTTCGCTCTGGAATAGACTTCCGATTAACGTGTTTCCCGAAAACTACAACATACAGCACTTCAAGTCCAACGTCCACCATCTTCTCCGCACACGCACCTTTTGTTAAGTGGTATAGGATTTTCCTTTTGGGTGTGCCAAACATAAAAAAATCTCCCAGTTCCAGGAATGCAGTTGAATTATCCCGGAAATTTAACAAAAATTGCCATCACAGCATTTTTATATATTTTATGCTCGGTTTTATATGCTTGTAAATACTACAATATTGATGAATAAAAGTCGTAAATTGTACTATCTTGTAAATCTTTCTATTGGAAATGCAGGAGTCTACTTATTTTTCTCTTGGAGCAGATTTAGTTTTTAAAATGTTTCCAGTGATGGTGCAATGGTTTTCACTTAAAGATGGTTTAAAACCAGGTTTACTTGACGTTTATCAAGACCCTTCTGAAACTAGTGAAGCCTATTAAAACACAGCTCTGTAAAGTTTGACAGGAAAACGTGCATCGGTATTTTCACTATCCGCAGATAATGAATAATACAGTTTTTTAAAAGCTTAAAATTGAAAACCCAAATATTTTGAAGGCGAATTATTGTGCCACATTTTACACAATTGTAATAAATATGCATTATAAGCTTTGTTAGGGAAGCACGGGTAGAAACTATCGTTTTTCACCGTATAGTTTGGTGATAACACCCTGTATGCATGTAGCATGAATGAGCCGTAATTAAACACAAAATATATTTATATCACCCCAAGTACAACCCAATTTGTACATTTAAATCAGCAGTTCTTTAATGCCCCTTAGTTCAACCCCGGATGGTCAATTCCATCCGATACAGCTAAATGTCATTTTGCCATTTCGATTGGGGTCAATCCAAGCGTTTTCAATTTAATATATTCGTGTCTCCGTCAGTAAACAGCAGTCTGTCAAAGAAGGAAAGAAGATGTTTTCCCCCCTCTCAGATAAAAACCGACGCCGAGCTTTCCCGCGTTATTGTCCCTCCCGAAATCGCAAGAAAGATCATATATCAGTTCTTTTAAAACGTTCGCTCGAATAGCAGGAAAACGTGCTGTTCTCTGGCCAAAGGTCAAATTCCTTTTTGGGCCAATTTCTCTCGTATGCATAAATATTAGAAAATATTTAGTGCACCTCAGTTATCTTTGTCCAAGGTTGGACAAAGACCTCCTTTTGGACTTTTTTAAGCAATTCTTCGAAGTCAGAACGATAGCGTCCCCTTTGGAAAATTGAACATAAGACGGCGGACTGACATTCCTGGTCGAATTTCTGTAAGCAAAGTGAAAGCTGGATTTATGGTTTCCGTAAACACAAAAATTAAATAACTAAGTAAAGTCTCTCCCCGTTGAAGACAGGTAAAGCAGAGTCAAGGAGAAAAGGTACGCTGTGTGAAAGTTGCTAAGTTGGAGAACGAAAAGTATTAAAATAAGAAAGATAGAAAACTAATTTTTTATTCAAACAATCAAGACTGTTTAGTAGATATTTCTAAATTTAAGAAACCTTTTCTATTATTAGTTTTATGCTTGAATGAACGAATGCCTGCAATTATTCTAAGAATTGTACATATACAGGGTGTTTCAAAAAATATGCGCCAACGCTCGCCCGGAGATTCATCATCCAAAAATAAGAAAAAAAGTTTATATAAACGTAGGTCCGGATATGCTTAGTTTTCAAGATACAGTGTGTTGAACATTTAAAAAAAAATTGCTTTTTTAAAATATCTTAAATATCCTTTGTCCGATTTTGTTGAAATTTGGCAGCGTTATTTACAGTGATAAGGGGCTAATTTTTCTTTAACTAGATTAAAATTATCAAGTCCAGTGGCGTCCCCGAAGGCACCTGGTCGAATATTTTTGTCGAAAAAAATGTACGCCACTGACTTTTTGCAATTTTTATATTTTTTATGATTAAGCCACTAAAAATTGTTTTGTCTCTTGAGTTGTTTTCATATCTTACCTCGTTTTCAAAAGAAAAAATAAAAAGCATATTATTGCATGTCCCTGAACAACAAAAACATGCACCAACGCTCCTCGAGAGATTGGCCTTCCAAAAATACTAGAAAAAGTTCTAATAAACATTGGTTCACAAAAGCTTAGTTTTTGAAATACAGGGTGTTATAAAAAATCCTAAAAATCTAAAATGATTTAGAGATATTTGGTTGAAACTTCGGTAAAATTATGTGATGTATAGATGGTAAATTTTCACCAAACTAAAATACATTTTTTTCCCAGCAGAAGCTTACATTTGGGTATACCTATTAATATAATTGTAAACAAATATGTGACCCGATGTTTAGTTCCGGGTCACAAATTTTTTTACAATTTTATTAATAGGTATACCCAAATGTACGCTTCTGTTGGAAAAGATGTATTTTAGTTTGGTGAAAAATTACTATCTATGCATCACATAATTTTACCAAAGTTTCAACCAAATATCTCTAAAACGTTTTAGATTTTTAGGATTTTTCTTAACACCTTTCTATTTCAAAAACTAAGCGTTTGTGAACCAATGTTTGTTAGAACTTTTTCTAGTATTTTTGGATGGCCAATCTCTCGCCGAGCGTTGGTTGGTGCATGTTTTTGTTGTCCAGGCACATGCAATAATATGCTTTTAATTTTTTCTTTCGAAAACGAGGTAAGATATGAAAACAACTCAAGAGACAAAAAAAAATATTTTTAGTGGCTTTATCATAAAAAAATATAAAAATTTGAAAAAAATCAGGGGCGTACAATTTTTTCGACAAAAATATTCGACAAGGTGCCTTCGGGGACGCCACTGGACTTGATAATTTTAATCTAGTTAAAGAAAAATTAGCCCCTTATCACTGTAAATAACGCTGCCAAGTTTCAACAAAATCGGACAAAGGATATTTAAGATATTTTTAAAAAGCCGATTTTTTTTTAAATGTTGAAAACTAAGCATTTCCGGACCTACGTTTACATCAACTTTTTTTCTTATTTTTGGTTGATGAATCTCCGGCCGAGCGTTGGCGCATATTTTTTGAAACACCCTGTATAATTTCTATTTAATATAGAAAACGCTGTTTATTTATATCTATAATATTCAAATGCAATTTACACCTGCATTATTAAAGTAAATTAAACCGAATACATGTTTCAATTCCTCTCACTACCCTATAGTAATACAGTTCATTAAAAGTGGTTAATTAAGATACCACGCCCTTCTTTATGGTATTAAACAATAATAAAATCACTTGTTTATCCCGACCAAGCTTTACAGTTTGATGTGGAATCGTTGGTACTGAAAGTTTACAGAGAATTTTCCACGTTTGCCATAGGGATGGGCAAGACAAGAAATCTTGTCTTGACAAGCAATTTCTTGTCTTGAAATATTTTCAAGAAGTAAAAAAAAAAATCTTGTCTTGACAATTTCTTAAGAGTTGGTGTCTGGTCTTGACTCAAGAAATATTGAAAATTCTTGACATCTTGACAAAAGGGGAACCCCCATTTTAAAGTCGTTTCTTGATACATTGACAGAAAGGGAAACTAGTTTAAAAGTCGGGATGAGATTGGTTGATGTAATGTTTATGCTTTATGCCTGGAATCGAGGGTCACGCGGTCAGGATAGTGTTGTTTTACAGTTGAAGACATTGGCGGAAGAAGGGGATATGCCCATAGAAGTAGTCTCAAGAAAAATTAACTTAAAGTATTTAGTCAAATCTCGAAATCATGCTTTTAGAGTTATAACTAAATTAAACTCAATAATATATTCAAAACGACATAAAATTTCAAATGTAATCATAAAAAATATAAAAACTTATAAAACTTTTCTATTTTATACATTTAAAAAAAAAATGTGGCTTAACCCGTTTTTGCCCTAACCATATTACATTTTTGTTTTTGGTCAAAAAAGGAACATTCGATTCAAATATCGTAAAAAATAATGTTATAAGGTCTTATCCGAACTTAACAAAGGTATTAAACGTACAACATGAGTTAAAATCTAAATAACAAAAATATCGAACTTAACAACATTCTACTAGATTACAGAAAATGGTTTAAAATTAGATTAAAAGTCATCTAAATTTCACTCATCATCATCCGACACAATTTCTTCGTCAGTCTTAGGATCAAGCTCCTCAACATCATTTTCACCTAAATGTTCATCTTGAACGGCATTGCATGCCCCTATTTCTTCATAAAAACGAATATAGACTGACGAGCTCTGCAAGGTTAGACACTTTTTTGGCATTTAGAGGGAGTAGTTGGTCATATTTTCATTTAAGGTCTCTTAGAGTTAAGGAAATGCTGTTTCGAATGCCCCTTTTTTTTATTGTGACACTTCTAAACTCTCCATTCATTGTATGATTTACGTACATCTTATTAGAATCCCCCTGACAAAATTTAAAGTGTCTAACTTTGTTAAATTTTAATTTATCTTTGTCATCCAAAATATATTTTTTTGTGATCTGACTGTGTAAATCTTTAAATGATCCTGGTTAATAACATTTACTATAAACGGATTTGTTCTTTTTGCTTTTCGTATAGCTTGATACCAATCGTACCATACCTTTTTTGTACCTCTCAATTATAGCAAAATCTCGATCACAAGGAAGGTGGGTATGACCAACAATCAAAAATCTATGTTCAACTGATGTAAACCATCCATCAAGTTGTTGCCACAAACACATAATCGACCAATTCTTATTTTGTCCGCTACAGTTGTCGGTATAAACAATCAGTTTTTTTGTTACTTTTAAATGAGTTTTCCCGAAAATGTTTATAAAGGATACTTGCAATTCGTCGCTACCTCTTTTGGCAATACTCTCTGGCCACATGTACATATAACCCTGACCTGTCAAGCAATCATGAATACCCAGATTATAAACCCAGGCCTTCCGCAAATAAAAGGCTGGCCCAACTGTTAGATTGGGGACAGGTAAAGCCTGCTGTAAATCAAATGCAATAACACACGCGTCTTTATTAATGTTTGCATTTTCAATTTCTACTTTTTCAACTCTGTTGCATGGCTTCAGCCTGTCTGTGATGTAGCTCTAATTTTATTTTATGTCTTCTGATTTCTTTTACACCTGCAGTAGGATTTTCAATCTTAATTTTTAGCCAAGTTTTTAGCTCATCACATGTCTTGCATGTATCACTCTTTGATTATTTAAAGCCAATATTAAATTCTGTGCAGAAGATGCGCCTATACCTATCAGACAAAAATTCCTTTTTACACACCTTAACAAATTCTCCATTTATTTTGATAAAATACTTCACTGAAATATTTCTAGAAGATTCCTGTTTTTTTGTTTTTTTTTTTTGGATAGGCTCGCTTCTTAAGTTGTGTTTTCATGCAAGAATATAAATACATATTTTGTTTATTATAATCGCCCAAATCCCAAAATGATTTAAAAATTTCTTCAAGGTAAGCCACAAAAAATACGCCAAAAAGGGGAGAAGCCACATTTTTTCTTTTCCTACCTGATCTGATAAATCCCGGGAAGAATCACTGCTACTTTCACTTTCCAGATAATCATTGTCCTTCACACTATCATCTGAACCGAATGGATCACTAACATTACTATCCGAACTCTCATAATAAAATAATTTTCGCTTCAACCGATCTTCACGTGGGTCCGCCATGTTTAAAAATGCTTGGCATATCCCCATGATACAAAGAATAACAGGTAGGATATTGCGCACGCCACTATCAGCTGACTCGCTCCTGTCGACGTCACAATGAGAGTTGCCGCCATTAAAATCCACCGGTTTACAAGGGGACTTTCATGATATTTTAAGCTTTGTTTATTTTGCCGTGTATTTTGTGGTGTTTTGTCAGCATTTTATGAGATTTGTGACATTTAAGTTGAATTTGGAGACTCTTTAGTGTAAAAAACTTAAAACAAATCAAGTTATTAAAACTATTTTGAACTATTAGTTAGTGTGACTATAGTAATAGTGACTTTGTGTGGACAATAGTAACTTATTTTGTTGTTTTAAAAGCTATATGAGGTATAATAAACAATTAATTATTGAGCAAGTGATTAAGCTTTGAATATAAGTCAATTTTATATTTAAAGTGAAAGACAACATTAATTTGTGATTTTTAGCATTTTAAGGTTAGTTATAAACTACACATATTAAAAATGCGTTGTGCTGTAGCTGGTGGTCTGAGTGACAATCAGACAAAACGTGCTGATAAATCTGTAAGATTTCATGCTTCTCCCAAAGACAATATTGTTGAAAAACCGTGGGTTACTGCTTGTTGCCGTAAAGACCATTTTACTACTAAAACTTCGAGAATTTGTTCAAAATATTTCAATTCAGAAGACCATGAAATAAATTTGCAACATGAATTGTTGCAATACGAATCCAAAAAAGGACCAAGTCTAAAGTGCAATGCAGTACCTTCTCTTCATCTGCCAAAATCAAAAGATTTATCTGTAAACCAGGTAAAAAGACAGGAGAGGCTTTCGAAGAGAGAATCGAAGAAGTTTGTAGAAGATATCATTGCTCAGTACTAGTGCAACAATGGATTTTGTGGATTACATATATAGAACATTGGATAATAAACAATTATTTGTAACTGTTTTTGTAGATCAGCGAAATGCTTCAGTACTGATATTTTACCCAGTGATTGTGGTGTGCCGCAGGGCTTGGTTCTGGGGCCATTATTCTTTTCACTATATGAGGAGCTCCAAATCAAAACGCAGTATTCGACCAAAATTCGGCTTCTGACTTATAGATGGCACTCGATACTTAAAAATATACGTAAACAGTTGGTTATAGTGTTCTAGATCAAAACGCAATAATTCCTGTTTAAAAGTTAACTCGTTGTGCGCCGTTTAAATCAAAACGCAGCGTTTGATGTATTTGATTTGTTTCAAAATGCATTATTTTTACTCTGTGAAACAAAACGCAATTTTTGTATGGAGTTTACGTACAAACAAGAAATTGTCGCGTCAAAACGCGGTTTTTTTAATGTTTTTAGTGGGTATAGACAGTCAACAGGTGTGTTCACAGACTCTGTGTGTAATAGTTATGGATCACTCTTTATTGCGCTAATTTGATTATAATAAAGATGGAAACGGAATTATTTATTGTTATTTCTACATTCGTAATCGCACTATTATTCATTAGATTTGGTTCAAAATGCATTATTTTTGTAAGTTCGGAACAAAACGAATTTTTTTTTCAAAATGACACAGTTTTTGAGGTAAAAAATTAACCAATATTTCAAATCTCGAGCTAGATTTAATCTTTGCCATTATAAAAATATGACTTTATCAAAAATCAGTATGATAATAACATCTTTAGGCTACGGTAAAAAATGCACGTTTTCTCAAAACTTCCATTCTATGGAATAATGCGTTTTGATTTGGAGCTCCTCATATGTATTTAATTTAAGATGTGCAAATTATGAGATCAGACGAACGAAAGTACTTTTTAAAAAATTTATTTTTTACCGAATACAAGCAATACTGAGTAGAGAATACCAATTTTTACAATTTAACATATATTTATAAACTAGCTTATTCAAATTCAAATTCAAATTCAAAAATAGCTTTATTATCATAACATTAGTTGTTGACAAAGCCTTGTAAAATTAAATAAACAAAACATAGCAAAATTAAATATAAAATATACAAAAATAACATGAATTAAAATATGTATTAACAATATATTAGAGAGAACTTATGGAAAGACAGAATTGAAATATTCGTCAAGAGAGTAGTATGCTTTAGCGGCTAGCAATTTTTTAACAGCTTTCCTGAACCTAATTACACATTTTATAGACCTAATTTCAAGAGGTAGATGATTAAATATTTTTTTCCCCATATAAATAAAAGAGTTTTTCACCTGCTCAGTGTGTGGAATAGGCAGCCGGAAGGTGTAGGTCAGTCGTGTTCCAAAAGAATTACTTACGACAATTTCATTCTTATGTTTTTTAAAAACAATACTTGCCGTTTGTAGGATATATAGAGAGTGGAGCGTCAATATCCTATTTCTTACAAAATGTGGACGACAAGACTCTCGAATCCTTACTCCACAAAGGGTTCTAACCGCTCTCTTTTGAAGGACAAATAGTGAGTTGAAAAGATACCCAGGACATGAGCCCCAAAAACAAATACCATAGCTAAGGTGAGACTCAATAAGTGCATAATAAGCATTTTTTGTTATGTGAAAATCTAAATTTTTTGATATCACTCTCAGAGCATAGCAACCAGAAGAAACTCTACCACTAACTCTAATAATATGTTCACGGAATTTGAGTTCACTATCAATTGTAAGACCTAAAAATTTAATAGAATATTGTGCCTGGATGGGTTCGTCTTGTAAGAATACATTATCCATAGAACTCTTAAAACTCAATAAGTTAGTCTTAGAAACATTAAGGCGGAGATGGTTTGCATCAAACCAGTCCTTAACCTTAATCAGGTCAGTGTCCAAGATCCTTTTCAGCTGTTCTACATCTTTTTCATGCCATAAAATGGTGGTATCGTCGGCGAACATAGTTACCTCTCCTCTTATTGATAATAGAGACAAGTCGTTAATATACAAAAGGAAGAGTATAGGCCCCAGGACAGAGCCCTGGGGGACACCCAGAGAAATGTGTTGCTCATCTGAACAGCAGCCCTTGAAATTGACACTCTGAACACGACCCGATAGGTAGGACTCGAACCAGCACAAGGACGAGCCTCTAAAGCCATACCTCTCCAACTTCCACAGCAATATTCTGTGATCCACACTGTCAAAGGCTTTGGAGACATCACAGAACACTGCTGCAGCAGCTTCACCGGAGTTAAGCCGATTGTAGAGCACACGCAGAACGTCAAATACAGCATCTCCAGTGCTCTTTGCCTCTTGGAATCCAAACTGCCTAGGCCTCAAAAGATTAAACCTGTTCAGGAAAGAAATCATTCTAACCTTCACCAACCTCTCTACGATTTTAGACATTGCAGGCAGAAGAGCTATTGGGCGAAAATTAGATGGACTGTCATGATCGCCACCCTTATGTAGAGGAACAACCACTGCTCGCTTCAGACATACAGGAAATGTGTTGGTAGAAAAAGAAGAAGCATTTATTGCATCTGCAAGCGCTTCTAGTGCCCTGGTGGGAAGAGCCGAGAATATCTTCATAGAAATCTGGTCCCATCCTGTACAAGTTCGATTCTTGATTTTCTTTATTATGTCCCTAACCTCCAAAACATTAGTTGGAATGAAAAAGAAAGTCCCTCCAACATTAATACCTCTCATGAAATCCTCAGGTTCGTTTTTGCTGCAAATGCGACTAGTCATTTCAGAAGCAACTTCACAGTAATAGGAATTCAGTCTATCTGCATTTAATTCAGAGACTGTTGGAAGAGTATCATTCTTCCCCCTGAGTTGATTCACAATACACCAGGATTCCTTTGCCTTATTTGAAGATTCATTGATGCGTTTCCTATAGTACAGCTGCTTAGAAAGGGAAATAGTGCTCCTATATATTCTTCAATAGTTGTAAAAATAGCTTAAAAATGGTTCATTGTCCATTGAGAACTTTCTAATATAATGAAGAGACCGCATATTTTTCCCTGATATTCTTAAACCCTATGTGTACCAAGGCTTTTTTGTTTTGTATTTTTTATTGACAATGGGAAATGATTTGTCGAAAATATTTAATATGGATGAATGGAATGCCTCAAGTTTGTCATCATCTGAGTTCAAGATTTCACCCCAACTGGCACTATCACTAAGACTGCTAAATCTTGCAAAGTTTTTTTTTGTAAATAGTCTGCCACGCGTAATGCCAGTATGTTTTGGGGGTTTAAAAAGTAATAGACTAGTTACAATGGCCTCATGGTCAGATAACCCGGGACTGTTACAGTGACAGACAATATTCTCATTACCTAGGTTTGAACATACATAGTCAATTGTTGAAGCTGAATGGTTCGTGATACGTGTTGGTTGGTTAACATGCATGTTCAAATTAAAAGACTGGAAAAGATTGGACAATGTTATGGTCTGACTATTAAAATGATCAGAAAAGTCTATGTTAAAATCGCCAGACACTATTATATTTTCATTGACAGGAATGCCCGACAATAAAATTTCCAGATCTTCTATAAACAACTCTACATTCTCAGAAGGAGACCTATAAATTCCCAGCACATACATATGTAACTCTTTGCAATAAGCCATTGAAAACTCAAAAATCTTTTCTTTTAGAAGAAAGTCATATTTATTTACTGGGATAAACGCAAATTTAGAGATAAATTCCTTATACATTAATATAACAGTGCCCCCATGACAGCATTCCCTACGAGAAAATTTCGATATAACTATATAATCAGATAATTTAAGAGGCTCGTCATGCCTCAGCCAATGTTCAGTAAGGATTAAAATATCTGGAAAACCAATTGAGTCAATAAATAGCTCTAATTCATCTAGTTTATTTCTAACAGACTGTATATTCAATAACACTAAATCGATACAACCTCCGGCTGACCTCCCTCTAAAAAAGTATTACCCTCACAATCAGGAGTAACAGAAGAGTGACTAGGAATCTTATCTGACTCGCGCAAGAGCACTTCATGACTCTCAATCCGTCGCGCATTGAAACTGGTAGGTACTGACCTGATCATAATCCTCTTGGACATAACATTATTATAACTTATATACAATGACAATAGTTTACCGAGCGAATAAATAGAGTGGCGAAATCTATCATTCTGTTTTTTATTGTGTATAACCCTTATACTACAGGAGTTGTTGCTTGAAAATCGAGCTATAAAATTATTCATATTTCTGTATGCTGATGAATGAACAAATGATAAATGACACCTGAACACAAAAATTAAATTAGTAAACCTACCTATAGATAGAAGTTTATGTAACTGTGTAAGTGATAGCTTTGTATACGATAAATTTAGGCTAATAACAAAGGTATCACTTTTCCCAAGATTAATAGTTAAGCGAAAAGTATGATCTATTAGGTGGGTGGCTGAGCAGCTGCTAAAAACAAAGCCCGATGTTTGGTAAGAAGAACCTAAGACGTCCGATAAAACACTAGAGCAGTATCTGGCACTGGAGTCTCCACATACCATAACTTGTTTTTTAGGGTGATCTATTAAATAATCAGGAACCTCTTCAGTATCTGCAAGCTTGTTAGCTGGGAAGTCAGCAGCTCTTGTTATTTCATCCATTAAACTCAGCTGCGGAACACAATCTGTAGGCTTAATGTTATCAGATTCATTAAGACAACGGCAATTTGTCTGTTGTGACGTGATCTCCGAAAACTGTTCTTTCAGTTGAGCGATTTCATCAGTGTAGCATTTATTATCTACCTCCAACACGTAGATTGACGAAACCATTGATTTATTAATAGTAGACAAGTCATCAATTCTTTTCTGAAAGTCATCCATTGACTTTGACTGTCTGGCAATTATCTCCTCTAGGGAATTTCTTTCACACTCCAAATCGGCCAACTTCTCTTTAAGTGCAGCTGCTTCCTCAGTTTTGTTTTTTAGGGAGTCAACCAGCTTTCTCTCGGCTGAAATTATTTCTTCATCAAGATTTTCAGTCAAACGACGTTGTTTTTTATATGCCGACTTTAAGTTGGATACTTTCAACTTTAAGTCTTCGTTGTTTCTACATAATTCCATTATTTTTGTGTCCTTTTCAGCCAGCAATTGCTCATACCCCTCTGCATTTCTGTTCAATTCAGCTTTCGAAGTGTGGTAATTTTGTTTCAAGTTCTCTAGTTCATTAAAAAAGATGTCTAATCTACTTGTAGAGTCATCGTGCATAGCAATACAGGTTTTGGAACACAGTACCTTTTGCTGACCTAATTTCACATGTGATTTAAAGTCCCTTTCCAGGCAACTTTGGTGTAATAGGTTGTTGCAACTGATACAAATAAAATAACTATATGGCTTAGTTGCACAACACCTAAATTTAAATTTTTCCATAATTACTTTAAAATTAGTTACAAGTTAAGGATTAGAAACAGAATAAGAAAGAAAAAATAAATAAATAAATAAAAATATGATGCTTCAGCAACTCAAAACCTTAGTATTAAACTGTTTTCGTCAGATTATACTAGTATTAAACTTATCTAATTAAAAAACAAATAATAAAATGATCGAGCCTAGTCCGATCCTGTCAACGTAAACACAAAAATACAGGAACAAAAATCTTCAAATAACCCAATTCTAAAGCCTAGATAGTTGTCAATACAGTTAAAATTCAACGGAATACATCGTAAATACCTTTTCTAGTTTACAAAAACATTGTTGTGTGGATGACTGTGGAATCTCATTTCTTTTGTATCACAGAACTTCTTATCTTCTGAACGCATCAGCGAGTTTGCGGCTATTGTGTGCAGATAATACGGCAAATTTGAGAATGCCTTCGATGTTTGGTGAAAAGTGGTTTTTTTCTTCGCTTACCTCTCTCAGCGTTTTCCGATTTTATGTAGGATTTGTAATTCGGAAAGACTTAATTACCCCGAGTATTTCGATACAAAAAGGTGGGAATTAATTGATTTGTGCCATTTTAAATCAAATAAAATATTTAGCGCTTAATAAATGCTAATAAAAAATGATTCCTGCGATGTCAGCGTTTCTCGTGGGAAGCTTGTCCACTGGTCGGTCACATAACTCCTCCCTCCTTAAGACGAAAACAGCAGGGTTGAGGGCTGGTTTTCGGAAGTTGTGCTAGGTTGGTCTTCTTTTCTTGACTTCTGTTTTCTTTGGTAGATTTTCCATACAGAAAGGCATAGTACAACAAGGACGGCAAGAGTCGAGAGTGTACTGAGAAAACTCCATCCAATGGGGTGTATTTCCATTTCCTTAGGGGTGTTCAGGAGTTCGGCTTTTTCTTGAAGTTTATGTATAGTGCCTAAGTCGATTGATTTGATGCTGATCGGGCTTCCGTCGAAATCGTTGAGCCTAAGTGGTTCTATCTTGATTTCTGGCAACGTGATAGGGGTGCCGGTTATTAGTTCTTCCTTGTTGACGAACTTGTAGTCCAGGATATTAATTTGGCAGTTTACTGGTATGTCAATAATGCTGGGGATGGTAATCAAAACGTGTGTTTCCATCGATTGACAGGTTTTGTGTACTTTAAGTGGCTTGATTCCTGGTACGGCGAGCGTGTATGGGTTATTGATTTGCTCGATAATGGGCGTCGAGACATGGACTTTCAGGGTGCGGCAGTTTCGATTGTCGGCACTTCTTATGAGGCTCCTAATGCAGTGGTTGGCTGCTGGTTCCAAGTGGTTTTCGCAAAAGTAGGTTTCCTCGATTGCAGGGCAGTGGCTGCTACCATATTGCAACTGGTCTGTACCAAGTATTAGGTAGGGTGTTTTGGGAACGATAATTGATTGGTTAAAGGGAATTGGGTACAGGTGAAAACTATCGAAGACCTCTCTTAAAAGTATTGGAAAATGAACGGCAAAAATTATCTTATTATTCGAAAAACTAACTTGTAAACCCGCTAGTTGATAGTAGGAAATAGTATTTTTAAAGTATACTAGTTTTTCTTTTCCATACAGCGTATTTAAATATATTAAAACATGATCTAATTCATACGCTGAAATTACTGTACTATGGAGGGTGTTTAGTTTTGCGAACATTAATGCATTTTCTAGGTTATCGAGAAAGGTTATTAGATTTTGGCAGTTTAAGATAATTTGATCTAGAGTATTTTGTGCCCATAAGTGTGCTACAATGTCTGTAATGGTTTTGTTTACATCATGTTGAAAGCTTTCGAGTCGATTTTTTATCAGCTGTTGGTTTTTATCGAGAAGAGTTATTGTTTGATTATAGTTAGTAATAAGCTGTTTGGTTAATGAAATTTGAATGGACATTTCCTTTTTCGTTGACATTTGTTATTTTCTAAAGCCGAGATCGCCTGGTCATATTTTTGTGCATCGTCATGATCTAATGTTCCGAAAAGCCATTTTGAGGCCTTCCCTACTATATTAAGTAATCCTCTTTTTGTACGATTACGAGGTGTGATGTTATTAAGCTTAATTCTAGCGTTTATTATTAAATATTTCGTATGTACAAGTAAATTAGGCAAAACTTTAAAGTTTGAAGAGTTTTCTATATTTTTATGCGAATTATTGAGCGAGTTTTCCACAACTGTAAAGAAGTATTCTATATTTCCTAATTGCTTAACTAAGGGTGGTATTTCTATGTAATGTAGAAATGTATGCTTACTATCTATAATTCTAGCTTTTCCCAAATGGAAAGAGAGCAAAGGAGATTTTAAAGGTGTAATATTGATATCCTTGCAACATGTTATTCTAATCGCTATTAGCAGCATAACTACATGAAGGTTGAGGTTGGTCATGGTCGCCTTGAGGATCATTGACCTGTGGAAGAGGGATGGTTTTAGTAAGTGGTCGTTTTAATTGGGACTTATGTAGAGTTTTGCCTTTCGCGGTTTCTATTTTAGTACCCAAGTCTTTGGATATTTTAGTTTTAAGGTGTTTTTGTTTTGCTTTGTTGCGAGTGGCACCTTTATTTTTAACATAAGCTTGAGTGTCGGGTACATGTGTAGGAGGGTCTTCGCGATTTTGATTCTTCTTTTCTATTACGCGTGTTTTTTCTTTGAGACTGTCTTGGTGGATTTTATCGTACAAGATTTTTAGACGATCGCGCCTATCGCTCATATATTGATTGACGATTATTTCATCGGTTAGATTAAAAGGATCGATACTTTTATATCTACCGTTAATTACGTCAAAAGGTCGTTGTTTGGTCACGCTATGTATAGAACTATTGTACCCTGTAATGGCGTATTTCATTGTTTCTTTAACACTCAGTTTTGGTTCTTGTAAGTTAAGTACCCTAAAATTGTCGAGAAGTGTTGAGTGTAGGCGTTCCACTGGGCTGTTACTGTTTGAGTTACCAGGTGTTGTAAAATGTAGTGTAATATTGTGAAGTTTACAAAAATCTATTAAAAGGGACGTTTTAAATTCCGTTCCATTGTCACAGGTTATCAATAATGGGAAACCAAAGTGTGTAATGAAGGTGGTTAAGGCTTCAAAAACAGTAGCTGCGTTGCACACGGGTCCTAAAATATATGCTTGACCGTATCTGGAAAATACATCTATTATTGTTAAAAATTTTGTGTTTAAAATTTGAAACGTGTCTAGATGGATTGAGTCAAGGGGTTGCGAGGGTGTCGCAGTTAGGGCAAATTTAATTCTTGGGGGATGTCTGTCGTATTTAGCTTGCTGACATATTTCACAGTTATTTATATATTCTACAATATCGTTTTTCATACCGGGCCAAAAATATCGTTCTTTAAGATGATTAAGTGATTCGTTTATTCCACGGTGGCACGTTTTTCGTTCATGATGATAGACTAGTAATTCTTTTCGTCTTTCTTCATCAAAAACATCGGTTAAGTTTGTGTTAGTCAACAGCAATTTATACGAATTATTTTTAAAAGTTCGGCATAAAATTGTCGATATTCGAGGTAATAGGTCAATTTCAGAATTTTGTATATATATATACAATACGTCTTTTTCGGATCAACATACTCCTTAAAGAATTTGATTATTTCGAATTCGTAGTTCTTTCAAAGTTGGACTACGTTCCTATTTTTGATATCAAATGGTGTACTTTTGATAACATGATATTTTGAATTGTTTTTGTGGTTAAGTATGATTTGGTTTGTATAGTAGTTTACCGGGTTTTCCGTAATGGGAATATTAAGTATAGGGTCTTCAGCGGAAGAACGGACTGTTTCGTTATCGCTCGCTTCGTGAGGTGGGGGAGGTTCGATGCTTTCAGGTTGATGTGATAGTGGATTTAAAGTTTGGTAAAGGTCATCTAAGTCTTCTACCGTAACTTCTGCTTCTGCAGCATCTTGTAAATATTTTTCAATATCTAGATCACAATCGCCAGGGTTCCCTACCACACTATCGGTTTCTAGTATATTTATTTCTACTCGCGATAACGCGTCCGCGTTGGTGTTTTGTGTACCCTTTTTATAGACTATGTCGTAATTATACTCCTCTAGTTTTAATCTCCAGCGAACTAAGCGAGAGTTTGGTTCTTTCAGATTAAATAACCATTGGAGTGGTTTGTGGTCGGTTACTATGGTGAATTTGCGTCCGAAAAGATATGGCCTGAAATATTTTGCTCCCCAGACAATATCAAGCAATTCCTTTTTGATTGTACTGTAGTTTGTTTCCGCAGGATTTAAGGTCCTAGAAGCGTAAGAAATGGGGAGGTCGTTACCTATCTTTCCTTGACTTAAAATCGCGCCTATAGCGACGTTTGAAGCGTCTGTTGTTAGAATAAAGGGCTTTTCAAAGTCTGGGTACTGTAAGATAGGGTCACTACACAGTAGTTTTTTACATATCTCAAAGGTTTCAATAAATTCAGGGGTATGATTAATTTTTTCACCTTTCTTTAGGCATTGTGTAAATGGTTTAGTTAATTTCGCAAAGTTTTTTATGAACCGTCTATAATAACCTAACAGTCCTAAAAACGATTTGATTTCTTTGGCCGTTTTTGGCAAAGGGAATTTTTGAATGGCTAATATCTTTTTCGAATTGGGTTTAATGCCTTCGGGCGTAATCAAGTGGCCTAAAAACTCTACTTCTTTTCTTAAAAATTCCGATTTGTCTAATTGGATTTTAAATTTCGCTGCTCGGAGTTTGGAGAAAACGAGACGAAGGTTTTTTATATGTTCTTCTAGACTGGTACTAAAGATGATTATATCATCCATGTATACAAGACATATTTTGTGTTGAAGGTCGCGTAAAATGTGGTCCATAACGCGTTGAAATGTAGCCGGCGCGTTTTTTAAACCGAACGGCATTCTTGCAAACTCGTAATGACCGTTTTCAACGTTAAAAGCAGTTTTCTCTATGGAATAGGGGTGCATCTCTATCTGGTGGAACCCTGATGCTAAGTCGAGTGTTGAAAAGTACTGACAGCGGCCAAGTTTATCAAGTATGTCATTAATATTAGGAAGAGGGTATCGATCGTCAATTGTTTTTGAATTAACAAGACGGAAATCGCACACAATTCTCCATTTTTGTTCGCCACTTGCGTCTTGTTTCTTGGGTACTATCCAAATAGGGCTGCTCCAAGGACTTTGACTTGGGCGAATGATGCCGTCTTCCAACATTTTAGAAATTTGTTTTTGAACCTCATTTTTATGAACAAACGGATAGCGATAAGATTTAGTATGTATAGGGATTTCGTCCGTAGTCTTGATCTCGTGTTTAATTTGATTCGTAAACGTTAGTTTTTGAGCTTTAAAATAGAATATGTCTGAAAATTCTTTGCAAAGGGTTTCGATCGATTTCTTTTCTTCGCGATTAAGATGTTCTGTTCGAATTAATCCTGTTATGTCATGATTTCTAGCGAAATTTTCTTTATCCGGTAGAAACGATTCGATATGATAAAAGTCGAAGCGTTCTTTTTTCGAGTCAGGGAATTCTATTACATTTAGCGGTTCTGTGAAATGTAAAGTAACACGTTCGTGAGATCTATTATAAATTTCTGTGTTTGCAACACCTTTTTTTGCTATCGTTAACGTTGCAGGAAAATAAACGTTTTCTATGAATTGTTCCGGGATTATAATGTCGCCGTTGTAAACTGATACGGGTACTTGTAGCGGTAACTTCATGAGCATTTATTGAAATGGTATATGTTTCATTTACATGTCTATTATAATGTAAAGGGATAGTGATACTTTTATTAGTTAAAACTTGCTTTTCTAGATCGATAACAAAGTTAAATCTTTTTAATTCACTTAATCCGAGAATGCCATCAAAGAATTTCTGAAAATTAAAAAGAGTAAACGTTATGTTTTCGTTTTGTTTCAGTTCTGAAAAAGCTGGAATATTTGCCTTAAATTGTATTAGTCTTTCTCCTATACCGGTTTTAATTTTGGTTGGACAACTAAATATTTTTTCGGGGTAAAATTTTTCAACGATTACTGGGCGTAATATGGATTGAGAGCAACCAGTATCGATTAATAATTTTATAGGAGGTTTACTAATTTTTATGTATGGCAAATTGTTGTTAATTTCAGTATGCATTTCGGTAGTCGTTACTTCGGGTGGTTGTTCGGGGGCGTATTGAGAAAATTTGGGCAATATTCGGAATACGAATCAGGGACTCCATAACCGTCATAGAAATGTTCACCTTGGGTGAAGTACGTTTCTTGGTTAGGATGGAATACATTTTGATCTAAGTAATTATTTCCGTAGTCATACAAGTCTTGTTGTTGGGGGTCGGCTTGGTTTTGGTTATTCAGGGTTTGACCTGTAGTTTCATCGTTATCGAATATTTCTGTGATTTCAGGAGTGTTTGATTGATTTTCGATTTGGAACAATTCTTGTGACCTAAAATTGCGTATCCCTGTTGGTCTGAAATGGTTGTTTTGGAAGTGGTTTTGCTGAAGTGCCGATTGCCTAACAGTGGGATTCCTGGAAGTTGTTGACATTGGTTCAGGTTTGTCGTTTGGAATCTGTCCTGTGGGCTTGAAGACATTTCGCGGGGGGCCAAACACTTCTCTGTTAGTGGGAAAACGTCTTTCTGGAATTGGTCGGGGTTGAATGTTGATTGGTTGGTTGGTAAACCTGGGATTTTGGAATTGATTGGGCTGATTTATAAATCTCTGGTTTTGAAATTGATTGTGTTGGTTTGTAAACCTTGGATTTTGAAATTGATTAAATGATTGGTTTTGAAATTGGTTTTGATAATTTGGGTAATGACGGGGTTGTGTGCTCAAGAAATTTGGAGCGAAATACTGATATGTTTGTGACGGTCTGAATACATGAGTTTGGTTATAATGGTTATTTACAGGTTTAGATGGTGCCTGTGGTGATGGTTTAAATAAACTTTGAGTATATTGAAAACTTTCTTCCTCTGTTATTAATGTAATTGCTGTTTCTAAATTCGGCGGATCTCTTAAACGTATAATACTTTGTAATGGTCCTGATAATCCGCGAATAAAGGTACGTAATGTTACTTGTTCGTATTGGTTTAGATAAATCATTTTATTATCGGTAGATATAATATGATCAGGCGTCAACACCTGATCATATTAATTTTTGAGCTAGAATACTACGCAAAATTTGTAAACGTCTAGCAAAATCTAATGGTGCCT
>JAEQML010064117.1:0-22348 GCA_016904865.1 Pissodes strobi | reverse complement strand
TTTTGCTTGGGTAGACATTTAGTCTTTCGTGTGTACACCATGTGCTGACAAAGTTGAGTGCACTTTGCATACGTTCTGAGAGAACGTTGTCATGCTTGCCTCTTATTATTATAACTAGGTCATCTGCGTAACCTTGGACTTTAAAGCCTGCTTCAGTCAGTCTTACCAGTAGATCGTCAACAACCGGAGACCAAAACATGAGCGATAGGACCCCTCCTTGAGGGCATCCCTTTATTACTTTGACTGCGACGGCTCTTTCTCCAATGGTCGCGGTAACTTTACGGCTGGTTAGCATGGGTTTTATCTATTTTGTAGTGATTGGTTCCACTCCTCTGCGGGTTGTGGCGCGCTTTCAGAAAATATTGTAAGCGGCTTTAGAAATACTGGGATATATATGATGATGATAAAGTAGCTTTTGGGCTCTATTCTGTCAGATACAAATTAGATAAAAGTATCTCTTTTTAAACTAGAAGATATAAGAATTTACCAAGCTAATCGAAGGAGTGATAAATTGCTTCAAGCTACTAATGCTACATCTAACTTGCAACTGCATTCGACTTTCAACGCAACCATTTAAAAAGGGGACCACTGATCATGTCACACCTAAACCCCAAGCTGAAATACAAGTAGAAAGCGAATTTATATATGGCTAGCATTCTATAAGTTAAGAAGTTGCCAATATACAAAGATATGAGCTAGAATTAAAGAAAGCCTTAATAGCTAGCACGAAGATCCTTATTTGCTGGATATAGATATTCATCAATTGACAGATAGACAGGTTGACAAAGGGGGACAGATATTTAGGAATGCCTTTTGGGTTAAAGAATTCCTCTAGTTCTTTTCAGAAACTCATGATACGTCAGATCCTCAACGTATTCATTGTTTTATTTATCTCGATGATATTGTCGTTCTTGCCAGTTCTGTGCAAAAACACTTCTTATTAGATCGCTTCCGAACAACCCGTCTTTCTCTACATATAAGTTGGAATTTATGCATAGAGAAATTGCATATTTGGTCACATTATAAGTGATCAACGCATACCACCTAACCCTGGCAAAATAAATCGAATCAACAACTATCGAGCCCCTAAAAAATCCAAAACAACTTTAACAACTCCTTGGTCTTATAGTCTACTATTCTCGTTTTATTATACATTTTTCTAAAATTGCAAATACTATTACCGCCCCATTATAAAAGGACCCGCCTTTTCTCTGGACTAATAACCAACATTTCAAAAATATTCTCGGAAAATAACATATGCTTCAATATCCTGACTTTTCTAAAGACTTAGTATTATATGCCTTTTGAACTTTATCAATTACATAATCTTGTTCCTTTACCTGCAAGAGCCTTAAATCTTACATCTGTTTACTTATTCACAAACCCATCGCCTCCTCACCTTTTATTAAGTACCACAGGTACCTTTTATAGAGAGATAATAAGCCTAGTAGGTTGTAAGTGGTCACCGCCGGGGCCGTCAGAGTACACATCACACGTCAGGATCTACATGGTAAAATAGAGACCCACCTGGGAGTCTGATCTGAAAGTTCGAGAGCCAAAAACTATTTAAAAAAGCTGCATAAAAAGTACAATCTGGTCAGAAATAGAAATATAGCATCCACTATCACCAAGGAGGTCAAGTAGAGTTTCCAGAGCTGCTGTGGGGCACGTTTTCATAGCCCCTGTTATACCCAGATAGGCGATATGTCGCTGATGCAATTAGCTGTGAGGATGCAAGTTCACTCGTTGTCAATTTCCAGCTTCAAGAAACGGGCAAGGAAAACAGCAAAAGGAAGATAAAAAAAATTTAAATTAAAGCAGGAAAATAAGAAAACAAGTGCTTCTAATACTGCAAATAAAAAGACACCCAGGAAAGTACTGAAAAATATAAGTATAGAGATTCGCAACTCTCATCAGACGACGAAGTAATTGCTAATATGGAAGTTACTCGTAATGAATTTGTTATTGTCTACAATATTGAAACGTACTTCTTAGGACAAGTCGCGTCTTTGAACAGGTACTAATGGGAGTGAAGCATATGGAAATGTGTGGGAAAAGCAATTCCCGGTATCCGCTTCAAAGGCAATTACGACTTTGGTTGTTGCTTTAAACATTTTTCAAAAGTTTATGTTAAAAATAAAAGAAATATATTTCATGTACGGACTATTTGATTGAATACAGTTCTTATGTTTTACGTACGTGTACCAGGAATACATCATTTCTTTTTGCAATAAATCCTTTTTACTTTCTAAAGTTTCGGAAATTTAATTTTATCTTAACCTTCTACTTCACAGACCCTTCCGAAACGAAAATGCACAACATTTTGAAATGTTGACATAATAAAATAAAATGTATACAAAAGGGCCCAGTTACTTGTGACCTTTAACGTAATGTTTGTCACATTTCGTTTATGGTGGTTTATGGTACACATTTCATATATCCTAAAGCCAGAATATCGCCTGATGCAATATTCCAGTTTATGAGGGGAAAGTTGTAAAACTAGAGCCTACTAACCCAAACTAACCCACCTTGCCTTACCATTATTTAAGTTGATGTCGTAAAAATAATTATTTTGCTTACATAGATACCATAATATCTTGAGTGAAAGCCATATCATTGTAACGTTCTGCTACCTTGATGACGCTATCTAAACCAATATCAACTTCCTGGGCGACAACAGCACCAAGAAGACCACTCCAATTACCACTAGCTCCTTTTAAGCCCAGGGTGGGGTACATTTTAACTATTTGCCTAGAAATATACTCAGAAAGCTGTTAATTATTAATTAATTTTTATTGCCATACTAATTAATACATAATTAATTATGTATGTTACGCATCTTAAGCAAGCACTAAGCTAATAGTTTGGATTAATATTAGAACATTTATGGCATATGTTTTATTTTCTTACGTGGCGTTTAGAAACGATGATATAAATTCGGATATTTTGTCCATATTTTCTTCATCGTTATCATCCTCGATAAGATTTTCATCTGATACTATGTTCGCTTCCTGACTAAACCGCTTCTTCCCAAACACCAGAGGAAAGCCATGAAAATTCAGTCTAGTTTCTACAGACTGGTATGGTTTCAATTTGTCAGTTCCACTTTCGTAATTCCAATATCCTACAAATTTAATAGGATATCTGAACCCTTTATCGAACTAACCTGGAGTTGATTTAATGAAGGCAATTCCATGAGAAATAAGAATAATAACCTATCTACCTACCAACATAAGATTTTGAGGAAATAAAAATAATAATCTGCCAATAATAATATAAGGCTTTTTCATATCAAATTACATCTTCCCTAATAAATATCTGTTACGACCTCTTATATGAATGATAGAAACTGCATCCCTCTCGAGCTTACCCTTGCAATTATCGAAAGACAATTAAAAGCAGAAAATTTTACATTTTCACCTTAGAATTCACTGTATCCTAAAACTTTTTGGGACCTCCGATATGATTAAATTGTTCCTATACTTCTATCTAGATTTATGCTTTCCAGAAAACAATTTAGATACTCATTTCCCGTGCCAATTAATCACCGCCTAAACTTTATTAGCAATTTTTGTACTTAAAACTAAGTATACAATACATTTAAAAACGGAATTAGTGAATTGTCCTCATTTGTCATTTGTCGTGTTCCTTGTTTCCTAGTTTCAATTAACGGGAGAATATTTGGACAGTTTGTTGCTAAACGAAAGAAAACGCGTGCAGAATGATGAAGCATTTTACACAGATTTAATAAATTTCTTATCGATATCACTTGTTGAATTAGTTTGTGATATTATTTTTATTATTTGCCTATCATAAATCCCAAAGAAATAACAGAAAATTTGGTCATGTTCTATATTCTCGGCCTGAAATACGTGACGGTCAGAAAATTACAGTATACATGATTACTAATTTTATCTAACATTCTAGTATTAAAAATTTTATTTACAATTTTGCTATTTAATTTTTCTATATTCAGTCTGTCAAGAATGGAACATTTCTTGGTCATGAGGAATGATTTAAATATTGATTAAATTTCAAAATAAAGGCACATATTACAATGATATCACCATATGTTCGTCACAGCACGTAGTATATTATTGCTTCTCCAAATAATTACAGTTAAAATTCAATAATTTATATTTACATCTCGTTGTGGAGATTTGATCACATTTTGCACTGTCTTCCGGAAAGGGCGAGGAGACCACTCATGTGATTGCCTCAAATAAAATTATTATTTTTTAATATTAAGTAGATTTCAGGAGCCTTGACTCCAATTTTGTCTCGAGAATATACAAATACAAATAGTTTATTACTGTTAAGATGTATCCACAAATTTACACACGTCAGTCAGGCAAATAGATACAATACAATTCATTGAGGACAATATACCAAGGAAAAAATTACCAGCACATAAAATTTTAAAATGTGTAATTTAAAAACTCGTCAAATGAATAAAATACGTTGCAAATTAAAAGCGATCTAACTTTTTTCTTATGAAAGTCGAAGCTCATTGATGTGGGTTGGAAGGTGGTTAAAAATATTGACTGCCCAATATTCCGGGCCAGTCTGACACCTCTTTATCCTCCAGTATGCAGGTACAATACCAGTTCTATTGCGTGTTAGATAGCTTTGGATATCCTGATCAGCCCGAAACTGACCACATCTTTTCATGAAAATAAGATTTTCCAATATAAAGAGTGATGGCAAGGTATGCACACCAAGAACCCTAAAGGCGTTTCTGCAGTCATCCCTGAAACGCAAATCGCTAATGACTCTCACTGCCTTCCGTTGCAAAGCAAAGATTCGAGAGGCCTGGGGGAATGACCCAATGCAAGCAGTGCATATGACAGGTGTGAATGAAACACCGCGAAATAGGCTATGGTTACGCAGGAACTAAATCTATGAAGAAGGTACAGACTCTTGGAAAGCTTTCCTGTCACAAGATCCACATGACAATTTTACTCGAGTCCTGGATCCAAATGAACTCCCAAGAACTTGAAATACGAGTCTGTATTGCTGTCGCCCATGTCTCTCAGAGCAAATATCATTGTGCTGATTTTGTCCTGGTTAAGCACAAGTCTGTTAGCTGAAAACCATTCTTCAGCCTTCTTACTGACACTGACAGCTTACTTCTGACACCTTTGAAGTGAAAGTTCAAGCGAGCTCGTACCACATGATACTGTTGTGTCATCGGCAAAAAGAGTATAATGTGAATCAGGATCTGCTAGTAGTAGATCATTAATATAGATAGGAAATAATATAAGTCCCAAAACAGAATCCTGTGATATAGGCCTATAATTCTCTGGCATCTCAGGATGCTTATGAAGTGGGATAACTATCGCCTGCCTGAGAACCGAGGGAAAGACACCCTCTTTGAAACATAAATTTATAAGTTTGGTCAGTAGAATGAGTATGCTGTCTTTAATTGCCCTAACTACTTTTGTGTTAAGATGATATATATCACGGTTCTTTTTGCTTTTAAGGTTGTTCAAGATGTCACGAACCTCACTGAAACTAACTTCAGAGAAACAAAACATTCTGTTTAAAATCTTTACTTTTTGCAGGCCTTCAAAAGGATTCTTATCTGTAGGTGGAAAATTTTAATAGCCACGTTAAAGAAGTAATTGTTGAAGTTGTCAGGAGTTTTACTATTTTATAAGAAATCTTTGCTGTTTTGGTTTCTATGCTTGTTTATTATCTTCCACAAACTTCTACAAGTATTTCCTGAAGATTGTATAAACCCTTCATTGGCTTTTATTTTTGCTACAGATATAGTATAGTATTATATGTTTTTTTTTTAATTTTTATAATTCAAGGAAAATCTTTATTCTTATATTGCTGGCTTAACTCTCCAAGGAAATGCAAATGGGCCCTTATTTGTCGAAGTTCGGACAATGTACGTACTCTCAGGGAAAGATGTCATAAAAGCCCTCTCCAGAATTGTCATGAACCTGGAAAATTTCTCGTCGACGCGACGCCAAGGTTAAAATGATTAATAAATTTAAAGCAACTATCTGATACAAGATGATGGAATTGAAAAAGCCCTCTTTGAGTTATCGGTCTATTTCCCACCACTCACAGGATGAGACTGTGGTATTTGTATCTCCAGTTCAACAATTTGACACTTATAATTTGATAGATCAGGATCCAAAACATCTGATGAGATGGGAGCATCACAGCTTACAAACACATTATCCAAGAATTCATTATGTCTCTCAGCCTGAAAAATCGTTCGTTTTAAGTTAAAACTCATCAGAATATCACACAGATTCGCAGAATTATTATCATTGCCAAAGTGGACATTAAAGTCTCCAGCTATAATAGCCGATGCTTCCTGCTTAAGATGGTTTAGGGTATTTTCCACTCGGGACAAAAGGGTATCAAAGTGACCCGCTGGGGACCTATATATTGCTAAAACATATACATTAAAATCATTAATAAAACTACAATTTAACTTTTCACACACAACACGTTTCTATAACCTATATATTTACAATCACAGTATTTATTTTAAGGGACTCTCTCACAAAAAATAGCAGTACCGCCTCCTTTGAACTGTTCCTTAGCAGAAACCTCAGCCAACAAGTATCCGCTGCTAGCAAGGACCTCCATTTCTTCTTTGCACATCCAATGTTCGGTAATACATAGTAAATCGAATGCTTTATCTGCCAGAAAGGCTTCTAGCAATAACACTTTGTGCCTTAGAGAGCTTATATTAATATGAAGCACATTTAGGCATTGAGTAGACTCAACCTTTCGTCTGCTGGATGTTCACCTATAACACCGCTGTGTGTTCACCCGTAATTGGCGCTGAATATTCAGAAAATGGTTTACAGTCATCCCTCGTGGCCAAAAATCTGAGCTCATCATCTGATCTCTGTCCTTACGGGGTATAGTCAGTTTAAAGGACCTGAACAGTCCATTTTTGTACTATGAAGTTCCCTGTGTTTGTCCGTCGTGTAGACGTAGAAAAATCCGACCGATTGTGTTCATCGGTCGTCTACGTTTCCTTCTAGGAGTTTCCTGGAGAACTGATCATGGGTCAGAAAGTAAATTGTATTCTTATATTTTGATTACCGGCTAAATCCTCATGCTGTTATAGTCAGCAGTTAAATCTTTATTTATCTGCACACATACTGTCACATTAAGTAAGATGCATTCCTCTGAAAAGGCCGGAGTTGATGACTTGCTTTTTTTTCTTGCCATTGATTTATTTTATGTTTAATACCTTAACATTAGCTTATTACCATTTTAATTTAAGGCAAGTCTAACGAATTTAATTATTAGAATTGACTATTTTAATAACGCCCTGAATTATATCCGTTTTAATTTTACAGGTGGTTTAACGTATTGCATCCTAGTGGACTCAGAATTGTAAATGGAACATGATGATGTTTTGGTTAATTTATGACCTAATTATTTACTGTTTATTGTCGCATAACAAGTGATTTATCTTGCGTACCACGCTCAGTTAACGTTGTTTCTTTTTCTATCAGTCGGTTACATGCAATTATTAAAAAATCTCTTATTTGGATTTTTAATGTTTTTCTTTAGATTATTTTTTTGTGATAAAATTTGAAATTAATTCAAATTAGTAGTCGGAATTGGACCTTTTTGCAAGCATTGGACTATGCTTGAAAACAAACACAAATTTCACGGTCTCTAAAAAATTTATTAATTATCAACAGACATCATACTCGTGCTGGTCTTCTTTAATATGTCAATGGGCGCGGCGCTATTGAAGCAACGGAAAAATTTGTTTAAACTGACATTATTTTCTTAGCAAAATATAAAAAAAAATTATGGCACATCTTACTAAGAGGAAGCAAAGAATTTATTTAAAATTGTTGAGAGTCACAGCGAAATGCTATTCATAATTAAACACTTCTTATAAAGTCAGGATAAAACTTTTTATGGCGTATCTCGTGGGATTGTATAAACTTTATAACGAAATGAACAAAAATAATTTAAAAATACCTTGTAAGTTCCTAATTTATTTTTGACTGATATATGCTCGGATATATGCATTAGAGCAGGTATATTTTTATTTATAAAGCATCCACCGAGGCAGAAGCTAATATATTTTTGCCCCTGTGTGCAGTTTTGAGAATTCTATTTTAGTAATAATTTACGTTTTTGCATGTAGTTTTCGATAAAAATATAATAATAAAATGAAAAAAACCTCAGTAAAACTATTTAATCCAATATCTTATTCACTGTTAAGTTAAAGAAGAATAATGTGTTCTGATATAAAATTACCTTTATATGTTTCCTGAACAATACTTTTGTAAATATAAAGTTAGGTATTATAAAAAAGCAATTGGTAAGTTTAAGTTGGGGGGCATCTTGGTAGATGATCTGCTCCAAAAACTTTCTGCTAAAGGTTGCCGAGGCCTAGGATATGCAGATGATATAGCGATAGTGATGCGAGGAAATGTTACTGGCATTCCCACGGAGGGAAGACAAAGGGCTCTCAACATCGTGGATGACTATTGTAAGCGCAGATAGTTCTCAGTGAATCCACCGAAAGACATAATGGTTTCCTTTATACAAAGGATAGTCCTGAGAGAGCTAAAACAACTAGTAGTCAACACTGAAACAATTTTCATTTCCACAGAGGTGAAATACTTAGGAATCATTTTTGATCAAAAGTTGACATGAAATTCACATACTCCAAAGGCTACGATAGCATTGGGTAGGTGTAAAGAATGTGTGGGAAAAACTGGGCTCTACGCCCTAAGATTTGATTAGGTTATGCACGAGATGAGACCCATGGTAACATATAGAGCAGTGTCTTTGTGTACAAAGACCGAGACTAGTATCGTCGAGACCGAAGCACTAGTCTTGGTGTACAAAGACCGATCAAAGTGTCGGAGCCTGTATATATGAATCAAGCAAAACTTGCGTCTCCCATTATCTATGGTCTTCGTGTTTCCGGTGGAAGTAACTATCATAGAACACTGTGTGGAGGAAAGCTACTCCGATAGCCAATGCAGCGCTAAAGGCAATCAAGCAAGACCAACGATACAATACCCAAACTGGTAGAAAGTTGCTGCAAGGTATTGTACAAGCTAGGAAGTCAAAACAATGTGACTCTAGCTAGCTTTGGCTCCGGCCCGCTGAAATAGTCAAAGCAGATTTGTCGTGTTCTTTTGAGGGACCAGAACACTTTTGTGGCGTTATTAAGGCACCCGTTACGAAATGGGTAGCCACGTAGTCTCAGGAATGGTGGAATGTCCTATTAAGAGTTCTTCAGCAAAGCTCAGAGCTGACTTACTAAGCTATAATAGAAAGGCTAACAGAATGATGATAGGTATTGACCAGCTATTGTCGACTGAAAAGACACTTGACTCTGATGGATCTGGCAGATGAAACCCTATGCAGAGAAACTGCATCCCAAGTTCTATTCCACTGTGAGGGCATCATGAGGGCACGTTTCAAGCAAATGGGCGAAAGCAATTCAGTAGCAACATGCTACACTAAGGGACATTACCAAGGCTATAATCAGAGATATAAATATTGATGAGATGCTCTTAAAACAGAAAGAGCCACAATATATCGTACCGGTCGCAGTGGTGGATAGGCCGTTCTGGAAAACTTCTAAAAAGTCTAATCTAGTCCAATCTAACTTAAAGTAGAATAATATGCTTTGTTTACTTTATTTGTATTATATTTGTTATATGATATAACCAACGCAATTTCAGCATTTAAACTTACTACATAAGATACCTCTGTCAGGGTTGTATTAATGTTTGAACAAAATCTTTACAAAGAACTAATTTTTTAAGCTTCGAAGTCATTTACCGAAAAACATTACGTCATTTCCGCAAAAATATGTTGACATATAATTGATTCAACTGGTTTCTGGAATGACCTCAAAAACCATCTCTCGAGAATACGGCTCTCCTTAAATCTTGAGATTTAAAATTTGAAATGAATCAAAAATGTAGCCACAACTGGAAAAAATCTAAAAAATTGCTAAAATCTTAATAAGGCTATTTTACTTAGAAAAGATGCCTAACTTGATTTAGATCATGCTTATAGTTATGCAAATACAGGTCGATCACCCTAATTCAGAAATAATCATTCTGGGCGATTTCAATGCCCACACCACCAACTGGCTTAAACAGCACAAGACCGACAACGAAGCTGAAGCATTTGCAATCAACTGCGAACTTACTCGACTTGTAGATAAACCAACTGGGATCTCAGAGAGGGGCGAATTTGCCGCCCTCATCGATCTTTCTCTAACCACAAATTCTGACCAGTACAAAATTACAGAGGTACCTCTGAACACAAACTTATTTCAATGGTTTGTGCTAGCACTCCTACAGAAAGATCCGCCATTACCTCGTAAAATCTGGCATTACAATTGTGCAAACTGGGACGATCTAAGAGAGTTCAACTTAGATTTTCCTTGACTCGACGTCTGCTTTAACATTGACGACCCGTCAATCTGCTACGAGGAGACTACGCAAGTAGTCTCCTTAGGAATGGAGGCATACATTTCAAATTCCATCAAGTTACAGTCAAAAGAAAAGCCCTGGCATGACAGAAGATGCGAAAGAGCTGTAGGTAGGAAACAGCAAGCCTATAAGTACTGGCAGCAAAATCAGATCGCTGAAAATCGCAATTATTTTGCCGAAGCGAGAAACGAATGCAAACATGTGATTGACGATACTAAGAACAAACACAATCAAAGGATCAGGTATAAACATTTACAATGACCCAGTGGCTCCAGGAACTTCTGCTCGCCAAAATGTTTTCATCGCATTCAACCTTAAACGATCTCCAAGACAAGGCTCTCCCCACCATATCAAACATCAACACTATCATGGCAGAAGTTAAATTTCATCACCGTTATATTCATAAATTCCTCAAAGTAGATACGCAAAAGGCATCAGGACCATGTTAAAGAAGTGCGCCAATGAACTAATACCCATTTTTTCCAGACTTTTTTCTCTGTCTTACCGAAAAGGGATTTAGCCATCTTCTTAGAAAGCCGCTCGAGTACAACCTGTTCAGAAAAAATGCAAGAAAAGCACCCCCTGAAACTATCGCCCAAATGCCGTGCTTCCAATACTCTCCAAAGTCGTCGAACGTATAGTCAATCAGCAACTACTCAAGTATCAGATTATTTAGCAGTAACCAATACGGCTTTCACAAAGATAGATTGACAGGAGATATATTGGCCTATGTCACTCACATATGCATTAGGGCAATTGAGAACTGCTGAGAATCTGGAGGGATTGCGTTGGATATTTCGAAGGCATTCAACAGAGTTTGTCATGATGGATTGCTCAATAAATTGCCATCCTTCGGACTGCCAGCCTCTCTCTGCAGCCGGCTTGTCAGTTTCCCTAAGAACGGATCTCTGCACATTGCAGTTGATGGACAAACTCACCATTAATGCGGGCGTGCCTCAGAGCGCAATACTTTCACCAACTCTGCTTCTCATCTATAGAGTGTAATATTGCAGATTCTTTGGGTAAAAATATTGAGATTTAGCCAAACTTAGATTACTTCATAGGTTGATAATAACCGAGATACGGGGTGGCCAAATTAAAATTTCATTTTCGATTTTCCTAATTAACTTACTTTTGAACAATTATTTTTGCGTAGAGTTTTGTGATTGGGGGTTTTTTAAGACGAGGAATTTGATTTTTTTTTATAATTTTAATGTCGATTGTAGTGGGCGCTCTCTGCGGCACTCTGATTACATAAAAGCAAATGTAACTTTTTTGCGCCGCAGTGTATTTACGTTTTTATTAAAATAATTTTTACTTAAAAAAGCTGTACTTGTATATGTCGCTCCGAACAACTGTTTTTAAAGTGCGTTTTTTAAAATATTGTTCAGGGTTAGGCAAAAGTATGGGAACGGTTATTTATCTCCGAAACAATGGCTGTGATTTCGGTAGAAAACAACTTATGCCGTGGCATTTTTAACTTAACTTTTAATAACAGTTTCTTTAAATACAGCCACAATTTTCATCTGTTCATCCCAAATTACAACCTACAGCTATTCAAGAACCGTGTCAATCAACATTTCTGCACATACACTTTCTTAGTTGAACTAGCTTCGCTTTTCCATTTACATACCGCTAGCGAGATGAAGGATGGCAATAAATTTGTTTAAGTAAGCATGAAGTAGAAAGTATCCATATGGAGAGCAAGTATAGTAGAATTTTATCTCGTGTTTTATTTGCCCTATAAAATCAATAATTCATAATTTGTGTTTATAAAAACCTCGATAAAACACAAAAATTAACATCTTAAAGTCTGACGTGTAAATAAGGGAAAATTTCGAGAAAACTAAAGAAATTAAATTCTAATAATATGTAATTAATGGGAAATAAATGAAATAAAATTATTATGGCAATTTGGGGGATTTTATTTTGAGAAAGGGTAATAATGTTTACCCCTCTCCTACCGATTATAGGTACGCCACTGATTACCACAAAAGTAATTGCAATAGAGGTCGACCGGGGGTGTCTTAATCGCTTGCCGAAATCGATTTTTACAAAATACAGTAAGGTTTATTATTACAAAAAAAAAGTTAAATGTACAATGGGAATATACCAAATTTTGAGAAGGTTTTTCTTCATAACTGTTTACACTATGTAGGCAATTTCAAATCAAGGCAAATCCGATTAAACGAGCGTGTTTAGAATTAAGGTCTCCTTTAAAATCTGCCAACCACTCATCGATATTTTTATTCGTTCTCAAACTATTTGACTCCAAGCCTAACGTTAAAACGGATTTAAACTAAATAAACAAAAAAAAATAATTTTGCCGAAATTGATAGATAGATAGATAGATAGATAGATAGATAGATAGATAGATACCTAGATAGATAGATAGATAGATAATTTATTGGTAATAATTACACAAAAGGCCTATCACAAGTTAAAGTACCAGTTTAAAAAATGCAGTTCGTGTAAAGAAACCTACTAAAAAATACTAAAAAAGTTAAAATAATTTTATAACAACACTACTGAACATTTATAGTTACATAAGTCATCTTTACAAGACAAAGACAAAAAAGTAACACAAACAATCATTACAATTAACACATTGTTTAGGTACACAAGAAATTCAATACACTAAACTATATCACTAAAATCAATACTGAGGTAATCTTCAAAAGAATAAAATGGTTTTAAAATCAAATATTGCTTTATTTTCCTTAGGTATTGACCCTCCTCAAGCTCCCTCATAACTGGGGATAAAATATTAAAGGATATTATACAGTAATAGTCTGTGCCCCTTCTAGTTCGCGCAAGCCTGCGAAAATTTGGAATGTTGTTGTTGTTTCTCGTTGAATAGTCATGCACCTTTCGATGCGATAAAAATGCTGCATATTTTGTTTGATGTAAGTTAGACACCGGAAAATTAAAGGCGAAGGAAAAGTCAAAAGAAATGGCGCAGCACTCACGATAACTCAACCCCACCATAGCACGGATACATCTGCGCTGCAGCTTAAGAATTTGTATTGCTTGAACCGCGTGGCCCCAATTAAAAAGAGCATATAGCATGCTCGAGCCAAAGTAGCCATGGTAAGCCGACACCAGCACCTCAAGCGATAGACTCTTGGCAAGATTCCTGATGAAATAGATTATTTTTGACAGTTTAGCACAGAGCCCTGCGACATGCTCCCCCAAGTCAACCTAGAATCCAAAAAGACTCCGAGAAACTTCACTGCAGCATCGACACACACAACAGGGTCCAAATTTCTCAACGAGAAATTCATGTTCTGGGTCTTTGTATCATTAAGGCTCAGCTTATTAGACAAAAACCAGTCTTCTATATTGGAGTGTTTATCATGAACAATTTTTTGTATGAGCAGAAGATTTGTGAGATGGGTGCTGTCATCAGCGAAAAGAATCAGGTCATTTTGTGAGTTAATGTAGATTAAAAATAAAGTCGGACCCAATACAGATTCCTGGGGTACTCCGTGTGTTATTAATTGTATGTTCGACTTGTTGCCATTATGAAAAACAAATTGAATATGGTCTGACCGATATGATTTCAATGAGAGGATGGATTCAGGATGGAAATTATAAAAAGGCAACTTTTGTAACAGAACGTTTTGAGATACACGGTCGAACGCTTTGGTTAGGTCAGAGAAGGAAGCATAGGTGTCGAGGTCCCTTTCCAAACTGTTAGACACATTCTCGGTAAGGTTGGTGATCGCAAGAGTAGTAGACTTTTTATTACGAAAACCATATTGACCCTGAAAGAACAAATTGTAACCTTCGAAATAATTATGTATTTGTTCCTTCAGAATAGACTCGAAGATCTTCGAAAAAATAGGAAGAAGTGATATCGGTTGGTAGTTGTTACAGTCGTCAAGTGAGCCCTTGTTCTTGAAGATAGGAATGACTTTGGCAACCTTCAGGGATACCGGAAAGACAGCACTAGCTAAGCACTGATTAATTAGTCCAGACAATGGAAATATTAAGATGTACCTTAACGTTTGGGAATGTTTGTATTAATCTCATAACAATCCTTACTCTTGCTGTTTTTAACTGACATATTTTTTTCTAACAATGCTATTAGTTGTGGATTGAAAAGAAAAAGGCTCTGCGCAAAAATTGCTAGTTAGGTAATAACTAAAATGTTTTTCGGTTGTTGGTAACTTATTAATGACCCCCTCAGCGATATTTACAAAAAATTATTGAAAGTCTGAGCATTAAGTATGTCAGATGATTTAAGTTGTGTTTTTCCATTTTTTTTTAATTAGGCTCCACATGGCAGATTGTGGACAATCTGATGTTTGTGGTCATATGCTCTCTTTTTTGCTATGGAAATTTTGATTTTGTACTGTCTCTTGTATTCTTTTATCATTCTTAAAGGCACCAATACAGGATTTTTCCTACCAATATGGTTCAGCATATGCAGTCTTCCCCACATCTTCTCAAGCCCGGCATCGAACCAGACAATGGAGACAGCTCGAGCCTCCTGGGCACTGACCATTCTGGACTTAACCGGAAAGGGAGACTCAGCCGCGCAAGTTATTGTATCAACAAGGATACCACAATGATTGGACAGATGATGTAAATTAAACGGTTCAGATATAAACTTACCATGATGGAGATTTGTGAAGACGTTGTCAAGACATACATTCAATCTGGTGACAAAATCGGTCGTCTTGAACAAACTATAGGACTGTAAAATGTTGCAGAGATCAATTGCTCGATGATCGCTTCCAGAATTATGAACATTAAAATCTCCCGTAAGAACAATTACTCTCCTAGGCAAATTTACCTTGTCAAGGCAAGTAAACGAAATCCCACGAACCCTTTCAACATCGCCACTTTGTAACCAGTATGCTGAGTATGCTTAGTATCCGGCTCCCCAATAAACACACCCGCCACCTCACATAATGTAGCTCCTCTGAGAAATCAGATATATTAAGATCGCAAAATGTTTGGTTGATTTGTACATAAATTGCAACACCACCATGACCTCTCACAGACCTACAGAAACCGGCAGCGGCACTGTAGCCCTCTAAAGAAGTTGCTAAAAATTCATCAGCCGAAAGCAAGTGTTCATTGATACAAACACAGCTAATCTGATTTTCAGTGAAGATTACCTCGAGTTCTAAAGTCTCATTACGTACACTCTGTATATTTGCATGTACCATTTTAAATCTACTATTTGGATTAAACTGATCAACCGAGTCCTGTGTTACACATCTTGATTCTTCAGGTAGAAACAGGGTTATGTTTTCCGTCGTGGCATTGTTGCCACTGTCTGGAGCTGGAGATTCATAAAAAGGTTAATTATAATTCCTTGAGGCTACAGGGCAGAGCACAGGTACAGCAAGACGAAATGAAGAACGATACTTATCCCTCTTTGTTTGAATTTTCACACACTCGCATCCTTTGTCCAAGTTGTTATACTTAAGGAATTTTAGAATATCGTCACCCTTTATATCAGGAGCGAAGCCTGAGATGAATAAAAATGACATCCTTGAAGCTGTTTTCAGTGGATCCATGTTCTCGTTGGTTCCTCTGAGCGGTTCAGGCCTGCCTTTCCTTTTTATGTCGCCGTCATTTATTTGACCGCGAATATTTGAGGTTTTATTTTATCTAAATCCTCGCTTCTTCTGCACTTTCCATTTGGCTTGTTTATTTTGACGGGGTTTATTATTTTGAAGGCTATTTTCATTTGCCAGTTATTGTCTTAGCACTATTAGCCGTATTCGATGGAGACTGGAGATCAGTTCAAGATGAACTGAAACTGAAATGATATTTCAGTTCAGTGAGCCAAGTTCAAATAAAATTATGAAAACAATTAAAAAAACCGATTGACAATTGACATTTAAATGCCATGTTTTACCTGAACTACTGAACCGATCTAAGTGATCCCGGTCCATTTTCGGTTCACTTACAGGTGAGCTGGATCACGTTTTAAGTAGTGGGGGCAAAGTGATATTTTTACAATCGAACACGAATCAGTTCAATTAAGTTCAGTTAGATCGATCTGAATCGATCCAAAGTAGTGAATCGAATACGGCTTTTGTCGATTCCGATTGTATAGCCTCATCCTCAATGCTGTTGCTGTTACAAACGTCAATGTCCAGGGCAGGTGAGATATGCCTGTACTTTTTAAAATTCCATAGTATGAAATATGTCAATTATAAGGTTTGGTACGCACATGGTTCAAAAATGTGGAATTTTTACTTCTATTATGCTTTAGTTGTAGTCGGCTACCATCGTAATCGATTTTAACACAAACGTCAAATTATGCCTACTAAAAAATTTCATCTCAATTGTGTTCAGCTTAAAATTTTGAACATGGAAATATTTCTTCTGAGATTATCTAAAAGGACGCTCACCTTGAATAACTCAATATTTTTGGAATAATATAAGTTAAGTTCTGACGTTTTTATGACGCGTTTAAATTTAAATAATAATATCGTTAGTTCTTAAAAAAATGGATAGCTATATATGATATTCTGTAATATTTTGTCGTATTTTTAATATGCTATTTTTGATATAATTATTATTATTTCGCCACAGGTTGTTTTATATTACAACCTCTTCCTTAGAATTTTTTTTTGGCATTTTTTGACATACTATCGTTTTTTTAACGGAATTTGGAAAATGTCGAATATCTACAAGGCAGATTACGATGATTGGCCTGCACGTCCTCCTAATTTTTAGAGGTTGTGGTTTTTTTGAACTAATGCTTCATCAAATAAATCTGTTTTTGACGAATATAAATAAGTTGGGAGAGCAATTTAAAAAAATAATAATAATCTTTTTATACGATAATTTAATGAAAGAAAATAACATGAATAATCAATGAAAGTTTTTTATGTTAAACCGCTGGTTCTTTCCGGTTGATGGCCAAATTTGAATTGGAATGTCATAAATACGTGTTTAAATGCATATTATCTAATACGGATGAAATTCAAGTTCTAAACGAATACATGTGCATCTAATTAATTATATACTTAATTTGGATATACATTCTTTGCTTCGCGATTCTTATGGTTATTTGCATAGGCGCTGCTGTGATAAAGTGTTGACTTTTAAATACTGCTGTAAGCTTGATTTTATTGCTTATAACATTTTTGCTGTCTAGATTTATTTTATACCTATCATGCTTTCATTATCTTGACAACTATTTTCCTTTTTTTTTTAATAGCATACATATTTTTTGTGATTCGGTCCGTTTTTTTGCATGTAAGTAAATAAAAGTATCAAGTAGTCGCATAAGAACATTGTTTTAAAAAGTAGAATTTTCGAATTTTACTTAATTTTTTCAAAAACTTAACGAGGAACCAATAACAATTTTTAAATTGTGACCATTAGTAAATAATTTCTATACCACCCTATCCATGAACGACGCAGCACAATGGAATGGAGAAATAGTGAATGTGCAAGTTGGGTTAGTTTAGATTAGTTTGGGGCAAATAATGTATTTTACGTAGGATTTGCCAAAAGAAAATCTTGAGTGACTATTTCATTGAAAAAAAAGCCCCCTTTCTGTGTCACATGTAGCATGAAGCTCGTAAGGGATTGTTTAGCTTAAAGTTTGGAAAGGACTTCCTATGGCGTAGCTTTCTTCCCATCCCCTGTATCGATAGAAATCGAACAAGGGAGACTCTTAAAAGTCGGCCAATAGACAGTTCAGTTGAAATATCCTTGTAGAGATCTTCTACCGGACCCATTTTTGAGTTTCAGTTATTACCTTTAGTGTATTGTTCGCTTGGTGCCCCCCAACTGGGATATTTCACTGTCTTCGTCAGGTGAGTTCCCTTTTTGGTTTTAATTTCAAACATTATCATCTTGTAGCTAGCGTGTCTTTATTTTTTCTTGCAGGGGCTTTACCTCGTCCATCTTTGAGGCAGTCTAGCTGAATTCAGCGTTAGCAGATTTTTTTTAAACCTTCACAGGTAAAACATTGATTTCTATTATCTGCCTGTAAAGTTTATTTGCTTTAAGTTTCACGATTTTTTATTGTATGCGAGGAGTTCTCCTTTGACCCAACAAATCTCTCCTAGTTGTCAGTCGTGAAGGTATACGTTTCCTTCTGAGAGTTGTCTGGAAAATTGCCCATGAGTCCATGTTGATGATTAGCCCAGCAGACTGAACCGTGGATAGAGTTAAGCAATATATTAAGATCGATTATTACATTCTCATTGTTTAGACTGTTGTATAGAAAACATCTATAGCTTTTTTCTATGCATATAAAACTATTCACTGTTAGACCTGATTTTATTTATACATATATTTGCGCTAATTTATTTTCAGTTTATTTTCAAAATGAAAATTGATTATTTTAATTACGTTTAGAGTATACTATTTCGTATTGTAATCACGATATTACTAGTTAACAGCATTCTAGTGGCTTCAGGAAGTGTAAAGGGACATGGTCATGTTTTGGTTAATTGACTGACTAATTGTTTAGCGTTAATTTTCATTGATTTTACATTTTTTATATATAATCTGAGATTATTGATATTATATATTGCCTGTTTGATATGTTTCATAACTACTTTTGGGTTACGTTTGAATTCTAATTAATTAGCGTCTCCGTTAATTGACGTGACAGATTTGTTATTTCACATAACAATTAACCGAAATGTAAGACTATTTTTTAGTAAATTTATCTCTTGCTAACCAGTTAACTTTCGCTGACTTATTCTTTAACATTTACAGGTTTCATTGGTTATACGTCAGGTATTACTTTAAGTGAAGTAATTTATTTCGCGTAGTATTTACTACAAGTAATGCAATCATTCACCATCTCTTATTTAAATGTAGTCGCTACTGTCAAGTATAATTTTAAGTTACATCGCGTACCGTGGATAACACAGCCATAATTAAATTGTCTTTATTTTAATTGACTTGAAATCAACTTTTTTAAGCAAGTAATTAATAAGTATAATTGAATTGAATTACTTGGGCTCAATAATTGTAAGATTTTGATTTTTTTTCTTTGTTATGAATTAATTTTACTTCTGGTTTTATATTTATATTCATTTTATTGCGATGCCCAAGACAAAACAAGTTCCAAATTACAACTTGGGGATTTTCTGACTTGTGCCGTGTACAAATCGGTGGTGCTTTTAAACAAATTTACCCCCTCCCCCTCGTTCTGGCCTATGCATCTCTAAATTTAAATTTTCTTTTAACTTTATTCATACTCAGTTTCTTCTAAGCTTAGGTGAAAATAAATAAATTAAATTAAAAGCGCTAACGAAGAGCGTGACAATGTAATTCATTTTTCCTGATTGCTGAAAATTAAGTTTCTCATCTAAATAAATATAATTTTTCCAAATCATAACAATAATATTTCAGAGTATCTCACCTAGTGGTCTTACGACCATTGAAGCATTGTCGGTTTTGCGAATTTTGTATACTTGAAGTATGCAAAAATGTTTGTCAAATAAATCATGGGACTGTCCACACAATTCCTTAAATGTTACGTTGAAGGTCTCATTCTTAGGGTGAGTTTGATTGAATGGCAACATCGTTTCGACATGCGTATTTTTTGAGCTGTTGGGTATTGTTCGAGGTCTTCTGCAGCCATCTATGCTTCTCACGTTCTATTAAACAGAAACGTCACTTATATAACTATAGCAATTATATTTGATATCAATATCAATGCTTTTATATCACATGTTTCCAAAACGTTTGTTTTGTTCCGAGCATATGAAAAATATATAGAAATATTGTCAAATAGCCCTGGAAAACATATATCTCATATAATTACTTAACCACGGCTAGTTAATTGTTGGCCCCTTAGGCAGCATTTGACTCACACAAAGGAGACAATACGCAAGTTACAAGCTGCACAGGGCTCCATGGAATGATCTGTGTTGATCAGGTCCTTCAAACAAGGTATTGCAAAAGAAGTAACAAATAATATTTTCTCAGAGTTTTTCTGGATGACTAAGTTGTGTTTGCAGTTTATCGTGAAATAGCATGAGATTATTTTAAAAAGGTATCTGCTGTTGAGAAAATCTTGAAAACTTGGTGCATACTTAGTTTCAAAAATAAAAGGGTTCGGTTCAAAGATAAGAACTCCTTAATATCACTCACCTCTTGTTTGGTTGAATTTGTGTTTGCTATTGCAATGATCACGTCTACTGATATGGTAAGTGCACTAGATCGGAGCGTATCCAACACACGTCGCTCAATCGATGTCGAATTTCCGACATCAGTGTATATGTTCAGCCACTTGAAATGTTCATCCCAATATGAAAATAGATGTATCTAAAAATCATAAATTTGAAAAATCTAAATATAATTAGTAATTTTTGTGATGTGATGGAATTATTACTCTGGGTAATATACGTTTCTTGGGTGCTTCTTCTGGGTTGTTTGATTTGGTTTCTATGTTTGATGGTTTTGGTATAAGGACTTACATTTCTGAATTAGTGGGAATGGCTACTAACTGCAATGATAACATTGCTTCAAGTCGAGTGTAGTAGATCCATGTCTATCTGACCACTATTGAGCAAGTGTTTCAGACCTATATATAAATAATTGTCAAATAGATTAAAATATTCTGCAGTAAATGCAAAAAGACAGGCCAATAGTGATTATATTGATGGCTCTAGAGATAAAGCAAAAAGCTTTTGGAATGTCATTAATTTGGAAAGAGCTCGTGTTTGTCATAATACTGGTACGTCTTTTATAAAAGCTACAATTTTAACAACTCATTCTTAATTGTTGCTTCTGAAACAGATAAAAATATATAATTTAATCAAAATCTGGGGAAAATAATGTGTCTTCTATCTCTTTAGCTATAAAATCGTTTGCATTTCTACCAATTCTTGAAGAAGAATTCATTCACTCAAAACCTCAACATCGTGTAACTTTTATGGCAGCAATGTTATTCTACAGCATATATCACCTGAAGTGATGGAACCTTTGACTTATTTATATAAAACTTGCTTAAATAATTCTGTTTTCCAAACGATTTAAAATTATGCAGGGTGGTACCAGACTAGAGACGCGAGAATATGTGGATTTAGTTTTGTGCGATTTGAGCAAGGCCCTCGACTATGTCTCGCATAGTCTTCTTATCAGAAAGCTTGATAACAGAGGACAATCCCTTCAATTATTGGATTCATAGCCTTTATCGAGATTTCAATATGTATCTCTCGAAGATGACGTTTCGAGTTTTGTCGCAGTAAATGCCTCAAGATTCAGTTCTTGAGTCCCTACTTTCCGCTTGAAAGCATATATTTTGCGAACAATACATCCATATTATGTAATGGAAAAAATATTGAAGATCTAAGTAGCAGTCAACAAACTCTAAAACTGACATTTGGTTCTTACCCGATTACTTAAAGTTAAATGCAAGTAAGTTTCAAAACCTGTTTTTTCAACATATTGTGACATTGTGGAAGGGAAGAGCGCTAAGGTGTTGAACGTCTATTTCTGGCTGCCTCTGGCACGTATCTCCTATAGAGTGGTTCTATGGGGAAACTCGTTCAATGCTTGGCATATCTTTTAAAATGCAAAAGAGAGCCATTCGAACAATTGTGGGGGTTGGTTAGAGGGACCATTGCAAACCACATTTTATAACTATAAAAACTATTAACTTTTCTGATCAGTTGCTTCAGATTCATGAAACCAAAAATGATCTACTACTTAACTCGTATTTACATCACTATGATACAAGAACAGCCTACATGATTAGATCGCATAGGTACAGGCTAAATAAATCTGTTAAAAATTCACTAAACATTAAACTTTATAACGTATTGCCAACATCTGTAAGAATTCTCAATGGAAAAAGGTTCATAATTGTTATTGTTGTTGGCCGTACAAGCCTAGAACAACAATATCATAATATTATGATACTGTAAATTTCCTCA
>JAEQML010064116.1:0-22350 GCA_016904865.1 Pissodes strobi | reverse complement strand
TTCCATTTAAAAAAATATCAAAGTGACCCCTAGCACTTTTATTTGATGTTCAATTGTTTTTTGCTGGACATATCCGATTTCGGGGGCGAAAATTACATAAGATGGCTATTTCAGTTTTTTTTTTATAAAAATACAGGGAAAGTAAAAAAATCGTCTTGTCTAGTCTTCGTTGGATAACCCTGTACATATACATTCTCTAATTTGTTCTTGATAAATAACTGCCTATAATGACAGTTCTTGATAATTTGTGAGCTTATATCAGAAATAATAAATTTGGCGCTTTTAAAAAAAATGTGTGCTTAATACTCCAGTATAGTACAGGATTATTTAATAAATTATTGAGCTTAAAAAAAAGTTTATATTTGACGTTTTACTAATTTTCTATATTAACCCGAGTTGCTTAATAAATATGTCTATTAATGGTAGAGTGAGGAGTTTAATAAACAAAACAAATATTGCCCTCTTATATCACAAATAGTAATTTTCAATAAAAAAATGGCCTCTATAAAAAAAAAATTCTAGAAAATTTAATTTTTGGAAAAAAAAGTAGTTAATACCCACAGGAGGGTCTTAGAAATTTCAAAAATATAAATTTTAGATAAACTACTTCTATTTTTAACAATTATAACAAATTTGATTCAAACGAGCTCTTAGTCAAAAATCAACAATAGTTTATAAAAAAATACAATGTTGGCATTTGTAAGAATTGTAAATATTTGGCATTTAAAAAATTGTAAATATAATTTATTCTAAAAGTTTTATTTGTATTTGTTTTATTCAAGTATTGAACTAATAGAAAAGCAGTAGCATGCAATTTTGTTCTTAATAAAAAAAATCTGTTACCCTCTGGGAGGCCACTGGAACTAATTAAGCAATTCATATTAAGTCGAAAGAAGTCTTTTATTATACCGAATGAACCTGTCAAATTTGGAAAAGATAGGAACATGTATTTTTGATAATTAACAAAAACCGACCATTTTTTAAGAGTTTAACCTATCACGAAAATCATTGAATTTCAGAAAAGGACATTTTGGCTAAATCTTAACAAAATTAGCTATACAACCACGGTCCTAAGGGAATACGGCTTAATACCATGGTATATTAAAAATTTGGTATAAAATGTGCATTTTAATTTATTTTCATGTACTGTGTAATTGAGTAAATTTTTGCATTTTGCTTGCAAAATATTTTTAAAATATACAATAAGAAAGATATTGGACCTTGTCACACTAATGCTCTTACTAAAACAAATCTTTTTTTCTATAATATGCTTCAATATACAACAGCAGCACAGGGTATTCAAAACACAGTTTGTGATTTTTTGCATAGGAAGCCAGTGTTAGCTAAGTTAAGAAATATAGAAAAGTTATATAAAAATCCTATCAAAAAGAAATAATTATCGCATATTTTGATAAAACAATATGTTAAGCTAATTTAATTTTTACCTACCTTATAGAGAATGTGCATTTTTGTAGTCAAAAACGTATCTAAATAATATTTTTCAAATTAATTTTGATTTTTTTTTTCGGGTATTTATAACTTGTATTTTTGACTTTTTAATAATATTATTTTTTAAATCTTTTCCCACCTTTATTACTGCAACAATATTTGTAATATCTATTGGAATACTTGTATGTTGAACAATTAAGCTAATTTAATTTTTACCTACCTTATAGAGAATGTGCATTTTTGTAGTCAAAAACGTATCTAAATAATATTTTTCAAATTAATTTTGATTTTTTTTTTCGGGTATTTCTTTATAACTTTTGTATTTTTGACTTTTTAATAATATTATTTTTTAAATCTTTTCCCACCTTTATTACTGCAACAATATTTGTAATATCTATTGGAATACTTGTATGTTGAACAATCAGAATGGTCTACGATTGTCGATCCGTTCAAAAAATTACACTCATAAATCATACACAAGACACACTGTCCGCCATAAACTTGGCTACATATGAAAAACCTTTTTATTATTTATTGTTTTCTCTGGAAATTTTATTTTTAAGAAAAGTCGGTATAAACAAAACAGTTTTGACGTCTCCAAATTTAAGGTCTCATATACGGGGTGCGAACATAATACAAAAATGTGGTTTGAAAATGTGAGTGGGTTCTTAAATAATCAACACAACGAATACGTCAAACGGTTACACTTTATTTCTGCCACGCTTATCTTGCGAATCTCATAAATCTCACCCGAAAAACACTTTAAAAATCTAGGATAACTGTCTGTGACTTGGTTCAAGTTTTTCTGCGATCGAAAGTTTAATTAACGAACACTCACTACCTGTATCAATTAATCCTAAAATTTTATTTTGATTTAAAATAACGTCCTTAAAATAAAGATTAACAAAATGTCTAGATATGTTTAAAATCGTCTTTTTTCCAGATAGTCATGCCTTATTTATATTGTCCGATCCAGGCTTAAAACGATTATTCTTCTTGCGACAATACTGTTCAATATGTCCAATTTTTTTTGCAAAAGTTGCATATTATTTTGCTATAATGATACTGATGTGACGGCTTATGTTCACTTGCTTTTCGTTTTGGACAGTTAACATTTTTATGCCCTGTTTCATTGCACGAATAGCACTTAATTTTAAAACTACTTTGTTGATTTTTGTTTTCGACACGGGAATACGTACGTAATACGTGTGTGTGTATCCCAAATAGTTAGATCGCACCCGTGTAAATAAGTTAAAAGGTCCTCCGTTTTTTGATAATTGTTAGCTAAAGCCATTTGTTTAATGCCGTTTTGAGTAATATCATGAACAATTATGTTTACTTTTTCATGTTCTGGTACATCCCAATTATTAAGGCGCTGCAATCGATGTAATTTTTCTTCAAAATATTGAATTAATTTTTGATTCGGATTTGAACAATACGAAGACGCGTCTTTAAAGACTAAGCCCGTAGTTGATGAGTCTATATCAAATCTAGACCGCAAAGCACCTTTAAGTTGATCCCAATTTTTGGGTGCAAATTCGCCACTTAGGTACCATTCGCGCGCACATCCTTCAAGTTTACCTACAACATAACTTGTTGTAGTGACGTCGTCCCATCGTGAAAAATATGCCCGCTCTTCGATTAACCTTATCCATTTATTGATTGGAATCTTTTTCTTTCCGGGATTAAAATCAGGAATATTCTCCCAGGAACACCCTATATTTTATAACATTTTTGGATTCTATTTAAAATTCTAAGCATATTTGATGTATGATGTTATACCTCTAGAGTTAGTACTTTCGCAGCTATAAACAGTTGAAAATCGGTACTTTGGTTACCCTGGTATCAAGAATACCATTAGAGATGGAGCAAAATGAATTCCACATTCCTATCTCAACTTTCCAAGAGCTATCTGACGGTATTAACTGGCAGGTGGTACGATGGGTACCAAATCTGGTACCTCGGAATGTGAAATTAATTTTACTTCATCTCTAATGGTCTTCTTGCTACCAAGGTGAACATTAGCCAAAGTACCGATTTTCAACTGTATAGCTGTGAAAGTACTATCTCTACATCAAATATTCTTAGAATTTTAAGTAGAATCCAAAACTGTAATAAAATATAGGGTGTTTCATTAAAAAAATGTAACTTTGTTTGACCGCCCTGTATATAAAAAAGTGACAATTAAAAAAATACAAAAAAATAAAGATCATTTTACTAGGAACAACTTTTGTATTTAGTTTTTTTTGCAACCCCCATAGTTTTCGAGATAAGATATAGGCCCCTCTTAAAAGGAACACCATGTACAAAATTAACATAATTTAAAACTCAGATCCAAAGCCTTTCAAACCTTAAATTATATTAAATATTAGCTTCAAATACATGTACCTCTAACGCTTACAAAAGGTTGTTTTACAATTTACATTTATACAAGAGGTGTGTACTTTTATGTATAATATAATAGTGTTGTCTTAGGGCAAGGATATGGCTCATAAGTAGTCAAAGAGAAGACTTGTTAAATATGGACAGTGAGAGACTTTATCAGAACTACAGAACTAAAGCCTGCCTTAATAAAAACAAATTATGAAAATATAAACTAACTACTTCGCCCTTTATTTTTCAAAGTATATTTAGTTAAAATTTCACTGATATTTATGTCCAAAATGAAATGTAAAACTGAGAGGAAAACTATAAGTATTGTACTTTTAATAAAATTGGTCGTTACTTAAAAATAAAAAAAAATGAGATGTTTAGTTCTACATAACAATGAATGAACATTCTTTAAGTTAAGGCTTCTAGTGGTTAGACAGCAGGTATTATCGTTCGCTGATTGCCACCTAAACAATTTTAGCTATAATAAGATATACTTGCAACTTAGTGTGAACGTATTTCAGTAGATTTACCATAGCTTTTCTTTCATTGTTGTTTGAAATTGTGAGTGGTAAGTTACAGTTAAATTCCTTGACTTCCTACAAAATTAATAATCTGCGTTACCTGTAATAAATGTCATCTAAGTAACGTGTAGTATTATAATATATTTAACTATTTACAGGTAAAATTGGGGAAGTCAGCCTTAATTTATATAAAGTATCTCAAACAACATCACCACCACTCCTGCCTCTTGATGTTACAGGTATGTTATTTTATTAATGAAAATTGGTATTAGACTTTATTAGTTAATCCAGTTCCTTAATTTTAATAGAATTTAATGATTTTAGTACACGATCCGAACAATGATGAAGAAATCATATCGCCTCCACTGTTGTCTTCTACCACGTACACTCAGACATCAGCAAGCTTGACATATAACAGTCCAAGAAAAAGAAAATACACACACCATAAAAGAATTGGAAATCGAGAAATAGTTATTTTTGTAGAATAAATCAATATTTCTATGATTTCAGTGGTTTATATTTCCTTTCTTCCCGCTTAAGACAATATCATAAAAAAAACTAAGTATAGGTACCTATATTTAAAACAAAAAGTTGATATCTATTTTTTTGGTTCAGCGAGAATGTAGGTACACAAATATTCAAATAAAAATTAACTAAAACCGTTGATTGCATCCAATCAACGATAAAACTAAAAAAAAAAAAGATATAATATCAAAACTAAAATCCTGTCTATTTAAAGTTGAATACTCCTTATCCCGGCCCTGTGTTTTAACCCGAAATGACGTCGGTCACGTCAGATTTTTATTTCCACTTTGACAGGAGAGTCGGCTAGCTGATTGTTTGATAAGCTGTGCATATACACTGTGATAATGCAAATCATAGAAAAAGGTGAATAATGATGCAATAAGCAATAACAGGTTGAGTTGCGGTTGCGTGAAAACGAAAAAGTTCATGCGCCGTGCTTCGGGGATGGCTCGAAATTTGACAGTCCAAAGCACACCGTGGTGCGTTCAGATATAAGAAACTCAAGGCAGGAATGATTGTGATGTCATTAGTTTAAATATATTGTATAAAGGGTATGCATTAATGATAATACTATACTGACTCTTGTACCGACCGCGTTCCGTATAGGACCTGAGTTGCTACAGGTGAAATAGCAAAGCGAACTTTGTACTTTGTACCCGATTGTGCGGTAAATTATCAGGAATTCTTCGAATAACTTGTGTTTTTGCAGCAAGCGAATTCAAACTTACTTGGCTAAACCCACGAAAAGCGAGGCCGGAGACCCCCTATTTACTGGAAATGGAGGACTCCGAAGACGATGATAGTAACATGTTTCAAAAACGATATGTATTACAAATCGAACATTGCCTTACGTTCAAACTTTCTTCCTTGCTGAATCGTATTTACCGGCCCTTAGGTCAAAAAACATCTTTTATCTAAAATATGGTACTAGCTATTTTTTGTTAATAAGTGAACAATAAAAATTTGTATCTATATTATAAATAGAAAATGGAAACACTGACAAACGTAACCGAAAATCGGAGAGTGTGGCAGGTCTGTAGCTAAGCTCTTGTTTCCAGAATTAAATATAAGCAAGTGTCCCCCATTATAATAAATATTTAAGAGTTGGTATGTTTTAGGTTAAGATTAGGTACTTAAGGAATTAGATTTAGGGACTTTTATACGTTGGAATTTATTAATTATAATAAATATAAAATTGCTGAAGACGTAAATAAATTATGAAATATAGATTAATAAATGAATATAACCATGTATTTTTTTTATCGTTTTATTTGCTAATATCCGAAAATAATTTAAGTATAGAATGTATTTTAAATTATGTTTAAAAATGGCGTTAAGTCGCCGAATCTTAATATATAACCTAAAGTTGCTGATAGATGACATAGCGGCTATTCTATTGATAGATAACAAAATATCGGTGGTGACATAGCCTATAAAAAGTGTTTTATTCGCTTTGAAAAGTATAATATTGCTAATGTATTTGTAAACAATTTTCGGAAGCTAAATAAAGATGTAAATATGGCCATAATGATTCTGCATCCGTGTGTTTCTAAAATTACATATGAACATGTGTGCCTTTCGAAGCTTTGTTCCAAAACAAAATAATTCAACTTCTTGAATGTCATACAGTTTTTGATAAAATTAAAGTCAACAATATCGCCACTTGTGTCTATAAAGGTACCCCATTTAGCCCAATTATTTCTTTATAATTTTAGCATGTGGCATGGATGGAAAATTACAAAAATCTTTAGTCTGTCACTGGGATGTAGGAATTATTATTTTATATTAACTATCTCAATTATATTACACACGTATCCAAGAGCTTTTTCGATTCAAATACTTTCTCGCTTTATTTTTCTATTTTTTAAAAATCTAACTGCCTAATTTTGGCGAAATACTATGGGCATTTTAAATACCTAGCTCTATATGATTTCTATATTTTATTCTCCCTCATCTATAAAGTACATATATATAGAAATACTATTTGTCATTTTTAATATTTATCATGGTAGTCAAAAATTTCATAGCGATATAACATACGTTATTTATTTTTCCTAGTTATTAAAAAATACCCAAGCCCTAAGCACTGGTCTTTATATATCCTAAAACTATAGTTCCCTTGTAATATATATTTCATGGCCTCAGCTATACAAATAGCCTAGAAGCACATTTCTATCGAATAAACATTTCTTCGAATGCGTCATGTATACGCTGTTTCAAAACCAACTCTCTAAGGCTCAGTGGTCTAGTTGTAGCGTATTAGTCCCGCGTGCCGAAGGTTCGTGGTTCGATCCCCGCAAGACTACAAGACTTTTTATTAATTGAGGTATTTCCGATGATGGCCTAGAGGCTCTGAGAGGTTCCGATGATTGATGGCCGAGATTTCGAGGATGGTTGGGAAATAAGCTATAGCTCAAGTCGGCGACTTGGGAGCAAAAATGACCAAGATGCACGCACCTTAGATTTTCTTATGGAGATTTACATGTAAAAATGATCGAAATTGCGGTTCAACTCTCATTGCATAACTACTGGTAGGTATATATTACAAATAGTTACTTTCATCGGTGTCCTAATTTCTACTGCTGCCGTTTGCAGGTTGTTTGAACTTACAATTCTGATTTCTTGACAACATACGTCATCTCTTAGCAAGATAGCAACGCCACCGCATGCTCTCAAGCCATCATTTACATCATGTCTAGTGATTTTATATCCTCGAAGGGAATATGGATCTTCGGGCTTGAACTTGGTTTCTTGCAGACATATGCCTATTGGGTTGTGATTCTGTACCTACAGGTCATGCACGCAGTATCTTTGTTTACAGCCCCTACAATTCCATTGTAGTATTTTGTTCGACATTTTTAAGAGATTGATACAGGAGCGAAATACAGACAAGATAATAGACGAAAATAAACTAGGTTAAATATATACGTAGAGAAAAATTAAAACAATTTAAAATATATAAAACAGAACATATTAAAAATAAATTGAAATTATAAAGTGATATAATAAATATTCTGGTTTAATATATCACAGATTTATTTTAACAATTTACCTCAAAGTCAGGTGGTTTCCCCTTTCGCCACCCTTTTGATTTCTTGGATTTTTCAGACGCAGACCTTTCACCGTCACTCGATTACGCAGCATTTATCTGCTCTTTTCCTTTTTCCTGGTGGTCCTTCAGATGCGATCAAGGACGCTGATTTTTTTCGACAACGTTCCGGTGGTACCATTTCGCCTTTGGGTATAAATAGCTAAGTTCTTTTACTAACGCTTAGTATTAATTATTTATTTATTTTTAGATCTTTAATTTTATAGTGTTCTTTAGTTTCAGGAGCAGCAGTTACACAGGCATAACTCCTTCTTTTTTGCTTCAGAGTACGTAATTTTATTTTTGACTTATTTCTTGTATAGCTACCTCTTTTTTGTAAGTGGGACAATCGCCAGATCGTGCTGAATATTTTCCACCGCAGTTTACGCAGGTGGCTTCAGCATCGCATGTTTTACCTTCATGGGGTAGTTTTCCACATACACATATTTGCGGTTGGTCACAATTTTTTGCAGTATGACCAAATTTTTGACATCGAAAGCATTGAAAGTGGTTGAGGTTCGGTTGTTGAGAAGTGACGTGAAGAGTTTGTATACTATCGACAGGCACGTGATTGGTCTATGGTTGCCCGGTATAGCACCCTTTTTGAACAGCATGTAAGTGTTTCCCTCTGTAAGAAACTTGGGGAATTTTGAGGGATCGTCTAATGCTTCCATAAAACATCGAGCAAAGCTTGGAAAACGTGCAGGGAGATTTTTTTATCCAAAAGTTGTGCAGTCCATCTGGTCCCGGCGCTTTCCAATTGCTGATTTTTCCTGATAGCCAAGGAAATATCTTCTATTGGTAAATGATCCACAGACATTTCCTCAAGTTCCGATGCACGTTGTTCAACATCTGCTATCTATTCGGACTCTCTGCTGTAGTGTACTGCTTCTGACCAGATGGAGCTCCAATAGATGTGGAATTCATTTGTGTTGGCTGGGACTTATGCACTGCCTGGGTTTTCTAGGCGTGTTTCCAAACTCCTGAAAAATGTCTTTCTGTCCGCTGTGAAGTCTGTATTTTGTTGTGTTCTCTTGGAAAGCTCATTGTACCTGCGAAGCCGATCTTCCTTAGCCTTAGCTTGTTGTCTGAAGAGGTCTTTTAATTCCACAAGTTGTTGATAGTGCTGTGGGTCTTCCAAGCAAATTCCTGCTGGGTTCGCTATTGCAGTGGTTTTCCTGATTATTTTCCTCCACCGGATGTTCTGCAGGTATGCGCCTATGACATCAGCTTTTCCGCGTAATTTATCTATACCCTATTCTTCATACTTCATCTAGTGTGCGGAAAGAGGCAAGGTTTTCCCCCAGAACTTAATTGGCTAGGCTGATGTTGGGCCTGGCCTTGAAGATGCTTCTTAGTTTGGGCAAAGACGGACGGTTAAGAGGGTCAGAATACTCATAATAAGATAGAAAACTATGGAATTTGTCGCTCACGTGCTGTCGAGGTGGGTTCTGATAAGGTTCGTCTTGACGGTCCTGTAAGTGAGGCGTCTCATCTAGATGGACTATCTGTTATATTCGGTTTCGTGGGTTCATTTGGAACAATTTGCTCTTGGTGGATCGTGTTGCCTACCTCTCGTCTGATGGCTTCCAACTCGTCACGCGTTAGCCATCCTCTCTTAATTATGATATTTTTCCGGTCAGCGATATTCTGTTCTGTCACTTGCAGTTCTGGGTGTCTTCAAGAGAATTCGGTGTGAAGAGAATGTCTCCATCCTGGGAGTGGATTGTCGTCGCACTGGTTGACATAATAAAAAGCTCGCATTACATCAGAGTTTAACTCGCCGCTCCACTTAATACGTCCAGTGTGTGCTCTGCTACGGGCAGTCCTCCTTACGGGGGACGAGCCAGCAGGTAGAGGGGGCTCTTGTTCTTCTGCCGACTGGTCTGATTCCATTTCTCGTTGGGGTTGTTGCGCTGTTGCTTCCTGTGCGACAGGCATCCGCCTCCTCAACACCCTGCCATCGGCGGTTCGCAAGCTGTCATGTCCAGCGCCGGCTCCAGATATGCCCTGGCGATCCCCAGGCAGCGGCTTTTTCCGAAGCTTCGATGTGACTCCATTCTAATGGGTGTTCTCTTTTGATTTAGGTTTCCCTAGGGGTGAGATAACCGCCTACACCATTTCCTTCTGCGATCTCCCGCTGCGAGGAGGGGGAATACAGGAAAACCAGCCAGGATCAATGAAGGGATAAGGTAACAAGGATGGCTGTTTGGGACGTGAGTGATTCTGGGTTAAAAGGAAGTAGGGGTTAGGCCAGCGCCAGTCGCGACCCCCAACTGGATAGGGCGACACCGGCTGTACTGGCTTACGTCGAATCAGTAGCTATTCACAGCCCTGTCTGTCACACAGGACATATGAACAGGCCAGACATTATTATTATTATTATTAATATTATTATTATTATTATTATTATTATTATTATTATTATTATTATTACGGCATTCGCACTCCCTTTAAGGAGAACATTCACTTATCCCGGATATCAAAAGGATTAAGCTCTGAGGGAACCCGAGAAGTACTGCTTTCTGCATCAATTTGAAGAGATGTTCGCTCAATCCGAGTTTCTTGATATTTATTAGCAGGTTCTTTGGAATGAGTCCTGTTGATGACACTGACTGGCACCGTTCTTACTATCTCCATTCCCCATTGTTGCCGGATTTTCTCTTGTAAATCTCGATATTTGGCGATCTTTTCGGCGTGCTTGACCTGTAATTGTAGCATTGTATTTTACTATATAAACAATGATTGTAGGTATTGCTGATTTTTAAAAGCCATGTCTGAGAAAGATAACATCTGTTGTATGCCAAAAACCGTTTAGTAGAGTACCTAATTTGAAAAAACACGCACGGAAGTATCATGCAGGTATGTGTATTTCTGATTAATAAATTACCGGGATAGAACAACATTTTACATACTCGTAATCACAATTTTTAGGCCTTTAATACATTTTAACAAGCACATTTTATTATAACCTCACTTTTGTTTTTTAGTCTGTAGTAATAATTAGGCAAAAACTGTTTCTGTTCTGACCAGCTTTTTAAAAACAAAAATAAACAATAAACATTAATAAATACCCCGGAAAATGGTTATTAAATAATCATAGTTTTAAATGATGTAATTACCAACTCCTTATGTCTTTATGATTATTGTATAAACAGGTCAATAAGAAATAGAACATTTAACTTTTCTGTTTGTGGATATGATTATGATTACGACCAATTACGACTAAACATATGTTGTATAATCCTGGCTATCATCTAATTTGTATAAAACTTAAGGCCGTATTTAGGGGGGTGTTTGGGGTGTTCAAACACCCCCCGAAATTCTCCTACATGGAGGTAAAATATTTAGGGGTCACACTGGACCGTAAACTTATCTGGAACAAGCATCTAGAAAACACCATCTCTAAAGCCACAGCGGCAATCTGGACATGCCGCAAAAATGGTAACTAACCCAAACACCAAACAATAATAAAGTCCACGGTTACCTATGCTTTACTGGTATGGTGGCCAAAAACCCAGCAAGTCACCGCGCGGACCAAACTAAATAAAGTGCAAAGGCTGGTACGCCTGGGAATAATAGGAGCAATGTCAACGTGCCCTAACGCAGCCTTAGAGATACTGCTGAACATGCCTCCTCTCCATCTCAGTGTGAAGAAGGAGGCGTTTATCAGTGCTCACAGGCTATTCCAAATAGGCAAATTAAAGCCTGGAGATTTGACTGGTCAGCTGCGCATCTTTGAAGAAATAAAACTGGAAAATGTCAGCAAACCAAGTGACCAAATGACGGTCATGTTGGACCTAGATGTCCCATTCGCAGTGGTTATTGATATCAAAGCTAGTCTAGGAATGTAAGCAAGCCCTAAAACACACAACCAGGCAACTCTATTGAGGGGTCCTGGCCCTAGAGGGCAACGAAAAAGCAGACTGTCTTGCGAAAGAAGGATCTGGAACATTATATTATGGTCCAGAACCCTACTGTGGCCTTATGAAGAGCCACATCACTGAAGAACTAAACAAATAGGGAAAATACCAACTGTCGTTCTACTGGAGAAACACTCCAGAACTAAGACAGGCGAAAAGGTTTATCACCATCTCTGCGAAAAGAGCAGAACAGCTCTAGACACGAACAGAGCACATATTAAAATTGTCGCCGGATTGCTTACTGGACACTGCCCGGTAAAATACCACCTAAAGGCAATAGGCAAAGCACAAGACGACCAATGCAGATTTTGCAATAATGCAACTGAATCCGCAGAACATTTACTCTGCCAATGTCCAACCCAACTCCGCAAGAGGCTCAAGTACCTTGAAGGAGTACAGCTATCACCTCAAGAAGTGCGTCAACTACCTTCCGAGAAAATTGCTTTGTTTTGAAGAAGCCTACGTCTCTTGGACACAAATTAATTTGTAGTCATGCACAAAATATCTGTAAAGGTAGCAGTGTCGGGCGACTGAAACTAGCCGAAACGACTCCCAAGCAATTTACAATCTACCTTACCTTAGCTCAAGGATACTAGAAATTCAAAGATTAGAAATTTATGTGGAGAGAGTAAGGCGCTACGCGTCGGCTTCATGTCGCATCGGCTTCATGCGTTGCAGCACTCGCAATGGATGCAGCGCCAACACAATGGTATAACATACGAAGTTTATAGTCTTGTCATTCTAGTATTTTCGATTTACCATAAAATAAAATTCCATAACAAAAATGGATGTGGCAGCTTGTAAAAATACTCACTAGTAGTGTTATTTTTATTTCTAACATGAAGAATTTTCATGCATCCGTCAGCGCTCTGATTCTGATTGATCTGAAAGTGGCAGCTATATATCGCCGGCCATCGCATGACAGATTCATGAAAATTCACTTTTTGGTGATATTTATTTATTTATTTATTATTTATTAACCGGGCGCCCAATATAACAAGAAATATAGGTATACAATTACAATAGTTAATCTTAACCTAACCTAAGTATCACAAACATATTTATATAATCACAATTATTAACACATTATATAGCTCAAGAGCTTTACAATACTAATAACAATTAGCTAATGCAACATTTGAATGAACAATAATAAGAAACCTGAGAATGGCAAACATAACAAGAAAGAAGAAAAATAAAAAAAAAACAAAAAAAAATCACATATAATACCAACTGAACCCCGTGCCAAAGTAACACAACCAAGCTCCAACCTATCCGCAAATTCATATGCCACTCTGGCAGACTTGTTCAAAAAGGAGCTATAACCATAATTTTTTCTGTGAGGATTAAGGTGAAACGAGTGGTTAAGTCTGGTATGGTGAGAAGGAACATGAAGCCCAATTTTGCTGGTAAGTTCAGGATCATGGCAATGTGAGTGCAGAAGTTTATAAAACATAGTGAGGTCTCTATACATGCGCCTTGCCTGAAGAGATGTAATGTGAAGTCGGCTCTCCAATTCAGAATAATTAGTACCATCATTACCAACCATTTGCCCCTCCTTAAATTGAACATACTTAAGAAATTTATATTGGACCCTCTCAATTGCCTGAATATGGATATTGTATGTTGGCGACCACACACAAGAGCAATAATCCAAATGTGGACGAACTAGGGAGCAGAATAACAATTTAAGTGATGGAATATTTTGAAAGTTCTTTGTACAACGTTTGACAAAGCCCAAAATTTGAAGGGATTTAGATACAATTGAAGAGATATGATCAGTGTAAGATAGTTGACTATCAAGTAGGACTCCTAGATCTTTCATTTGAGTCACCTGCGCTAAGGGGGAATCATTGATGCTGTAGATGTTATGTATGGAACTTCTTCCACGGTTAAAAATCATTAATTGGCATTTGTTAGTATTAATTAAGTTCCATACCATTCATACAGCACCAGTGGGTTAACACATTCACTGCTGATGACGGTTTTTACCGTCATCAGCTATCTTCCACAAGTGCGCTTGACGGTTTTTACCGTCATTTGTATTAGGCATCCTTATGGCACAGTGTGTGCATAGCTTCCGCGCGGGATGACTTTTATTTGGTGAGCGTGTGTAAAAGGGATTATTACAATGGAAAATTTCTTTCGTGGAGTTAGTTACTACGCCCCATACAGCACACCAAATCAAGATTACGATGTGTTCGCATTGTGACGATGTATCTAGATGCAGACACAGGGTTGCACAATTTTACGATGTAAATGTGCTACGTTTACACATTTCAGGTACACGCGTATGCACAAAGGTTAAACGTCCGCCTCACAATGTAGCCACAGTATACCATTTACATATACACAACTTAAGTGATCCACAGTGTGTTATCGGCTGCACAGTGATTGTGTATTATGCTTAAACTCTGCTTACACATGGCATTTGTCCTTCTCAATTTGAACTAGTGAAGGGAAAATCGGATGATTTTTAGAATCGAATATCTTGCATTCGAAAACTTTTAAGAATCGAATGATTATTCGAATACAAGGAATCGAATTATTTGGATTAGTCGCGATATCCCAAATGTTTCAATTAGCGATTTCGAGTGACTTCGAAGTCTCGTTCTCGAATTCAAATTTACAAATTATCTGATTCTGGATTGTTTGATCTTGAAGTCTTCATTCTTGATACATTTAAGCACAAGATCAAAATCTTTTACAAAGATTAGCGAAAGCATTCAGTATTAAAAAATAAAATATTTGTTAAAAGTTGCCTTGTTTAGATATTATGTGAAAGTTTAATAAAGACTTACTAAAATCATCACTTTTTAATAAATTAAATTTGAATTCCCAAAACTCCTTATCTTCTGCATATTGCAAAAATATGTATGTTATAGCTGCCGACTACGGCATTTAAAATTAATAATATTTTTACTACAGAAGAAAAATATTCAACAATTAAAAAACTACCACAGTAATTAAACTACTCTATTTTATACTTTTTATAGTATAGCGTTTTCGATTATAGTTCAATACAAAACAAAGCTATCATTTGTCGCTCATACGACAGACCAGCATACTCGAACAAGTTATATTATAATCGCATTTGACGCGAATTGTGCCGATTCATATTTCATTTCGATTCAACCAGCATTCGAGATTAATTCGTTGTTAGCGCATTCGAATATTTCCGGTATTCGAATTCTTCGTTGAGAATCGAATGCATTCGAATGCAAGCCAGAATCGAATACTTTGATTATTTGTATTCGAATAGTCCCTTCACTAATTTGAACGTAAATATACTATTCCGTGTATATGTAGCTCCGTCGCCCCATGTATACGCCCTGTCAAAGAAACCAATTTTTCATGAGCTACTTCAGGAAAATAGAAGTTTTGCCGCCTGACCTTTATTCGTTCTCAAAACAGGTATTTTAAAAAAATAATTAATATTATGGTTTTTTGAGAACGAAAGAGCGGGCAGCGAAACTTTTATTTTCCTGAAGAATCTGTCTGAAGAAAAGTTACTTTAAAATTGTACTTTTTTTCTTTCCACATAATATACAAAGAGCGGCTAAAATATAGAACAAATTCATTTAAAAATCAGGTATTGCCTTTTTAGAAAAATGCTCGATCACGTCAATTATAATTTCCCTTCCGTTTTTTTTTGCATCAAAAAGAAAATATGTTTCAAAAAAGTAGATTTGATGTCAAATTTTTTTTTTAAATGAAACACTATATTTTAAAATCCTATTTTGAATTCTGCGTCAAATTCTATGTATAATTCACATAGCATACTGTAGCACTTTCCTGTCTTAATTTTTAATAGCCTATCGATTGATGGCAACTTCAATATCTCCAAAACAGTTAGATAGGGAGTATAGGTTCATGCTACATGAATTATGCGTAGAATTTGACGAACATTTCAAAATTGGAATTTAAGCAATAGTGTTCCATTTAAAAATAAAATAAGTTTGATGTCAAATCTGCTTTTTGACACAACCTGCATAATTTCTTTTTAGAGCAAAAAAGCAGAACAAAAAATTATAATGGACGTGTAGGAGCATTTTAAAAAAAAATCAATACCTGATTTTGAAACGAATTTGTTCCATATTTTAGCCGCTCACTTTATATAGTTACTTCTACGGAACGCTATCAATTGGTGCAACAGAAAGCAGAAGTAGGAAAACACTAGAAAATGACAGAACTTTTACAAGAATATTAAAATGTATTGAAAATATTCAAATAACATAATAAAAACGCAAATATATCTTATGCTATACATTGCCAGTCTTTGTTGCAGCTCAGCAGCTCTCTTTTTAGCCATTCTTCGTTTTTTGAAACAAAAAAAAAATCCTCCAGTCGGTTGGTTGCTTGTCGTAACCATTCGCAGACCGCCACGTCGTTTTGGAGCTCAAATTTGGCAAATTGGGTATTGGACAAGAGTCTTTCATAAAGTCACTGCAATAATACAAAAAAGTACCTATAAGCTGAGCACAAAAGATCAATTGTTATGATTGTAACTGTAAATACTCTGAAGGATGTTCACTTTCTAATTTAATAAAAGTAAATGTGCAGAACATTATACGCCGTGATACCCAATGACCTTTGATTGTGCATTTCCTACAGCATCCATAGCCAGTGTGGCCTTTGAGCTATATATGAACGAGCAAGTGCCGGTGCATCGCAAATGTAAGCATCCATTACGATTTTATATGTAATTCCTGAATCTATAATTCCATTATTTACGAGTTCCACGTTTTCCTTTACAAAATTAGACAAAAATAAAGAACAATACTCTGGTTTGCTATTTCCGTGATATATTTTTAACACTGATTTAAAGTGTTCCAAAAATAATAAAATTGGGCAGTTACGGTTTGATAAAAAAAAGAACCTTAAATTGACATGCATCAAAGGGTGTTGAAAATGTTTGTATCAAAAATCAGTGTAGCGATAATCGTTACTGGATTTCCATGACCGCCTAGGTATTCTATAATAAGAAAGTGCATACCACCCCAGAACTTTACAAATGGTAAAATGACTACTACCTGCTACCACATGAGATACAAATAACCAGCATGCTAACGCTCTGCGCTGGCATTGTTCCATCTCCCTCGAATATAGAAACGACAACTCACAACTGCAGAGTGTATGTTATTACACTGTACTATTACTTTTACGTGGTATATACACAAAATTTTACTTAAAGTCATAATCACCACACTAATGATTTAAACTTTGTCAGCATCCTGTACGAACGTTAAATTTCAAAATTCTAACGACCCAATTAACTTTACGTTATTATGGGTACATAAAAATGTTAGGTAGAAATCCAACAAATTACATTAAACCATTGTAAGCATCATGTACGAACGTTAAATTTCAAAATTCTAACGACCCAATTAACTTTACGTTATTATGGGTACATAAAAATGTTAGGTAGAAATCCAACAAATTACATTAAACCATTGTAAGCATCATGTACGTCATCATATACGGACGTTAAATTTCAATAACATTCCAATGATCCATCTGTACTTTGTATAAATATGTTAAGAATCTTAGGTGCATAGGGTTAGTTTGGGTTATAAATATTATTAAACATTGTAGCTCCAATATTAATGGTACCTAGGAGTAATAAAGTATTTATCAATTTTTACTATACCTTATAATCCGTTTCAAAGTGCACAGAGACACACACACGTCCGCGTCTTCCCAAATGATAAAACAAAAATGAAAAATGGCTGCTATATGATGTGAATGTACTACCCCACTTTTATAGAGGAAAGAGGATACACATGAGATACACATGCCCGGTATGCTCACGCTGACGCTTGCGCGCGCACTGTGCCGTGTTTCTTGAATGGTAGAATGTAGATACGACAAGACACAACTAAAGAGTGTATATATAGTTCTTTGTATCATGTGTGTATATCGCACTTTTACGTGGTGTATGCAGTAGGTACAAATATTGCATAAAGCATCACACATACATATGACTTAAACCTTGTAGGCATCATGTACGGACGTCAAATTTCAACATTCTAATGATCCTTCTTTACGTTATATAAAAATGTTTAGAATCTTAAGTGCATACGGTATACAATTATTAAACATTATATCACATAATTCTATCAACATAAACATAGGTGTATCTCATATGTGTACGTCAGTACTAGATCAACAATTAGTTTCATCATAACATATTTTGTTTCTCACGTGTATATCTTGTAGAGACGCAATTTGAATTGGACGTGCTATATGGGGCATGACCTTGCAAGAGCTGCCGCAGTATCATACGTAGTTTTTAGTGTTTAGTCGTGTGCTTCACTCTCGAGCGGCGTGTTGCTGTTGTTTTGTGACCGGTGTAGACATTATTTCGACGGAAAATTCTTGTTCTTTTAATGACTTATGGCGGATGACGGTGCAGGGCCTTCTGGCGCTAAAAGGGTCAGAAAACCCAACAAAATTTATAATTTTAATGCAGAAAACGATCTAAAAGAACTGGAAAAGTTACTGTATGAGTCAGATGATGAATATTTAGAAAATGAAGCAGAGGTTTGTTCATGTTGGGATGAGGAGTACATACCAGAGAGTGACCTTTCGCGCCATGGTAAAGGTCTGAAGGTAGGGAGGGTTGCAAGTGATCACTCTAGCAGTGATTATAGCGATGACAACTTACCAGATAGTTTATTGCCTAACCAGCCATCAGTTATAACTGGGACATCGGCTAAGACTAAGGCCCCGAAGGCAGCCCAACCTCCGCCCCCACGTTGGAGAAGATACGTCCATGATGAAAAACGTACATTTTACAAAACGTAGGGAGTTTCTTGTTATGCCAGAAGGTGATATATTTTGTATTTATTTATATGCATACATTATACCTAGTATTTTTTATTTCTTACAGGTAATAGACCGATTGATTTTTTCAACATGTTGGTAGACGATCATTTTTATGAATTAATTGCTGAGGAAACTAATAAGTATGCAGGCGAAATTTTTTTGGCTTCGACGATGCTACCATCGGCACGAATTACTCGCTGGCGTCCTGTTACTGTAGACGAATTACGTTTGTTTTTTGGAATATTCTTTCATATGGGAGCTATATCCACTAACCGACTTCAGGACTACTGGAAGACTTCTCGGCTGTTTTCTATCCCGTTCTTCTGTAAAGCAATGAGCAGAGACAGATTTCTTTTGATTATGAGGTACCTACTAGAACTGCTATTATTGGTACAATAGTAAAATAAATAATTTTTTAGGTGTCTGCATTTTGCGCCCAATCCTGAAGAGGGAGAACCAAAACCAGAAGACCGTCTTTTTAAAATTAGACCCCTCATTGATTATTTCAACAATAAAATGGCAGAGGTTTATTACCCCGACAAAAATTTATCATTAGATGAGTCTATGATTTTATGGCGTGGAAGACTATCATTCCGACAATATATAAAAAATAAACGCCATAAATATGGAATTAAATTATATGTTTAGACGGAACCTGATGGTACCAATCTAAAGTTTGCTGTATACACCGGACAACTAGATGATCTTGGAGGCAAGGGCCATGCTGCTAATGTTGTACTTAATTTAATGGAGGGGCGCTTAGATTCCGGGCATTCACTGTTTATGGACAATTATTATAATGGCTACGACCTATCCCAAAAACTGCTCGCTCGCAATACATATTGCACAGGTACATTGAGAACCGACAGAAAAAATATTCCAGTTGAAGTCAAAACTCAAAAGTTAAATAAAGGGGAGACAATATATAAATGTAGTGAGGATGGTGTATTAGTAGGAAAATGGCGTGATAAACGGGAGGTAGCCTACATTACTACGGAGCTTACAAACGAAATGATTAATTATACTGACAAACTAGACCGCGAAAAGCAAAAGCCTAATCCCATATATCGATACAATAAGTTTATGGGCGGAGTAGATCGCCAAGATCAGTTGATGTCATATTATCCATGTGACAGGAAAAGTCTTCGATGGTACAAGAAACTTGAATTGCATATCCTTCAAATGTTGATGCTCAATTCCTACCTATTATTTAAAAAATTTACAAAAAGTAAAATGTCGATTTACGACTTTAGGCTCAATATAATCGAGAGTCTAGTCCCTGACAAGCCACACGCCCCAGTTAGCGACAAGGATAAAAATCATACTCCTCACAAGAATCCTGTAGGAAATAATGGAAGAGTTCTTTCCAGACGATGTGTTTGGTGTTACCAGCATGACAAGAAAAGAAAGGAAACAACTTTCCACTGCCCTGGCTGTAAGAATAATCCATACCTATGTGCTGGTAAATGTTTCACAGACTATCATGCAAATATGTAACAATTTTATAATCTATAATGTAATACAGAATAAATATGTAAAATAGTACCTACATTTTTATATTATTCGTAATTGTTTTTCAGACAGTTTACTCAATTCACAATATGTTTTTATTATGACGGAAAAAACCGTCATCAGCACCGCACAACAAACTTATGTGAGCAGTGCGCGTGACGGTTTTTACCGTCATAGTCCTTTCAGCCCTTATTTTTCAAAACCTTTTTTTACTATACAGATTTAACGATATTTTGCAAAAAATAAAATGATTTTATGAAAAAAAGTGCTTTAGCACCGAGTAGTGTTACCTTTTTTTAAATAGCAGCGAAAGTGTTAAACGATCAAGGTCGGATTGAAGCTTCTTACAGTCCTCCTGATTTATGATTTTTAAGTAGAACTTTAAATCGTCTGCGAATACAAGAAAAAATGCGAACTTAAAACAGTATGCAACATCGTTTACGCAAATGGCAAAAAGCAAGGGTCCCAGGTGCGAGCCTTGTGGGACGCCTGAGGGTATTTTTATTTCATTAGACTGAAAACCCTGGATACGTACAATCTGTATTCTATCTGATAGATAAAATACTAACCATTCCAAGAGAACTCCTTGTATTCCAAAATCTCTCAACTTCCTTATCAAGACTTTATGGTTCACTCTGTGGAACGCTTTGGTGAAATCAGTGTAAATGGTATGCACCTGACACCCTTCCTCCAATGAGTTGAGTAAAAAATCAGTAAATGTTAGCAAGTTCAACTCCGTGGACCTATGTGGGAGAAATCCAAACTGTTGGGGGATGAAACAACCCCTTAGAGAAGTTGATAAATAGTCACATACTAAACTTTCAAAGACCTTAGGAATACAGCTAAGAATACTTATCGATCTGTAGTTGCTGACCTGAGAATTATCACCAGATTTCAGTATGGGAATTATAAAGCTTGATTTCCAATAAAGTGCCAGTTCTTAGGGATGAATTAAAAATAATATGAAGTGGTCGCGACAGAATAAAACTACAGTTTTTAAGAAAAAATGGTGGAAGGCCATCAGGACCAGGTCCCTTATTGACATCCAAAGTAGACAGTCTTTCATAAATTGCTGAAATTGGTATATTAAACTGCGAGAGATTGATGTCCCCAGAAGGTAGTGAATGCTGCAGGGTAAGGTCCTTACTACTGTAAGTTTTTGAAAAGTAGTCAGCAAACAAGTTAACGATGTCTTCCCCTGTAAAACAGCTTATGTCACCAAAGCACATTACAGCCGGTACAAAGCCTCTTCCCCTTCTGCCATTAACAAATTTCCAAAATTTTAACATTAGATCTAAGTGAAGATTCAGTAAGGGATACTTATTCTTGATAACATTGATTCTTTAGAGATTTACATTCTGCTCTTAAAGTAGAGAATCTAGTATATTCTAAAAAGGAACCAGAAATAAGATAGTTTCTATGGGTCTTCTTTTTTTCAATTATTTTCTCTTTAGGTTCCCGAGCCATACAGGAAAATTTTTAGCCAAATACTTTTTTAAAGGAACAAAAATATCTACGGTTAAATAAGCAATATCATAAAATATGTTTATCATTTCATCAAGAGATTGGTTATTAAAAAGCTTGTCCCACTCAAACTGAGATAAAAAGTTTGTCACCAATTTTGTGTCCATTGACCGAAAGTCGATAAAATCCACTTCCCTTCAATCCTGAATTGTTAAAATGTGTTGATTGACATGATACTGTATAGGAAAGGGGTGGATGATAAGGATCGATTGGGAGTAAAGCATCTTCTGCCCGAATAACTGTGGTGTCCTTGTTTTGTAAAAACAAGGAAGCTGTCGGTTACATTTTGTATTGTGTTTAACTGAAAAAGGTTGTGATATGAGCACAGTTGAGATAACACTTGAGTAGACTTGATGTCGTTTTGTGTGCTACCTGCTAGAGAGGTTGCAACTGAGGCTAAGTCATCATTGATCCAGAGACTGTTTGGCATATTAGAACACATTGCAGTCAGGGTGCTCTTCAGAGATTCTCTCCAAGTTGGCTCCAAATTCGGCATACTTCTCAAAGGAACTTCTAGGTGGAAAATAAACTGTTGCAAAGATAAGTTTATTTTTATTGAATTCAATTTCGATAAATAAGTGTTCAATGCAGGAGGTTGCGTTTAAGA
>JAEQML010064115.1:0-22352 GCA_016904865.1 Pissodes strobi | reverse complement strand
TAATAGTGTTCTAAGTCGGGGTCATATTTTTTTATTAATTTCTTTTTTATTTTATCTCTTTGCTTTATAGAAGTAATAAGTCCATCGGTTATCCACTCTTTACATTTTTTTGGCCGAGTTTTCCTGCTTTTAATTGTTTTTGAGTTATTAATATTGTTAAGTAGAATTGCCACGAATTTATCAGTAGCAACATCTGGGTTCTTTGCTTGCAGGACCTCCGCCCAGTTGCATGATGTTAAGTTTTGTTTTAGTAGGTTATAGTCGATTGTTTCTTTAGTTGTTGTTGGATTAGCCTGTCTGTCCGTGATTTTGTTATTTTCTATATTTAACATTATTGGGTAGTGATCGGTTATGTAAGTATTCAAGACAAATGATTCAAGACTAAGATGTTGGGCTTTGCTATTTATAAAAAAATGATCAAGGCAAGAATTCGTATCATATCTTGTAGTTGTTTGTATGTATGGTACAAAGCCATATTTTCCTAGTAAACATAAATATTCATTAACGGTAGCATCATTTATTGCTTTAAGGTTTATATTAATGTCTCCTGTGAAAATTTCAATATTGTTATTTGTGTTATTTGAGAAATAGTCGAATAGGTCTTGAAATAAAAAGTTGTTATTAACTTGAGGAGATTTGTAAAGTGCTGAGATTCCATATGTGTGATCATAAAGCTTGAAGGTGATTCTGCTAATCGTCACTTTTGATTTTTTTAATTTGATATGGGCAATATCAGGGTTTAAAGTAGATCTGATTAGAATGAGAATCCCGTCATTTTTGTTGAAATCACCATAGTTATAATAGGTACTATAATCTGTAATGTTGAAAGGCTTGGGCGTTGACATTTGAAAGCATTCGGTTAGTACAAAAATATCACAGTATGTTAGTTTACCTTGCTCAATCAGCAGCAACAATTTATCAAAATTTTCACTAGCACTCCTAATATTCAACTGAAGGATATTAAGAACTTTATTATCTTGACTTATACTATTGTGTAATGTCTCTAACTCCATCAGCCGTCCAACGCATCCCTCCACTGTGTTTTCAAGTACATTTAGTATAATTTCTTGGTCTATTTGAACCATTATGAACCATAGTCTATTTTATTTCTTAGACATCTTAAGTGGTATTGATATGTTGGACAATTGATATCGTTTGCCGCATGATTGACGTCATATTTAGTTGAGTAATTTTTGTTTGCAATTAGACAGTTTTTGCATTTCTTCACATTTGCTTCACATTCCGCAGCATCATGTTCTTCACTGCAAAGTACACACACTGTGGAGTTATCGCAACTGGTGTTCTTATGGAAAAAACCTTGACAGGTGAAACACCTCTGTATGCTTAAGTCTTCGTATACTGGGTACCTCTGCCATCCTAGGTACACCTTCTTTTGGCCAATTGCTTTGTGGTATAGGCCTGATGAGCATTCCACGTATATTGTAAGATTATTTTTATTTTTCATGTGCTTTACATATGTGACTGTTAGTTTATCGTTTGCAACTATCCACTTGTTTTGTTGTCTCAGATATTTTTCAATTTCTTTCGGATCTTGGTTTTGTTCACTATTCACTCCAGTAATTTTCAATTTTGTTGGTCTTTTTGCTATTGTTTCGATTAAGCATTTGTCTGAAAGCTTGTTGATCGCAGCGATTTTTAGTTTTTCTCCTTCATCTTTGGTAGGACACTTGATTATAATATCACCATTTTTTTGTACTTCTTATCCTCTTTATTCCTATATTTAACTCCGATGGATTCAGCTTTTCTTGTATTATTTTTTCCGTGTTTTTAGCTTCTCGCTTGTTTTTTGTTTTTATAATAATGGTTTGCTCTGTATTTGGAGGAGGCTTAGGTGCCAGGACATCTGCATAGGCTTTACGATGGATGCCTACCCCCTGGCCTTCACAAGATGCACCAGTTATTTCGCTGTTTTGTTTATCTTTAATTTGGGCAATATCCGCCCTAATATCCTGGAGTGTTTTTATAATGTATGGCATTCTAGCTATCAATGCCCTACAATCATTGCAGATGTATAACAATAATCGTTTTCTTAGAGGCATACATCTTTCTTCGGTAGTTGATAAATTAAGACACTCGTTATGTATATTTCTTAGACACGAGTCACAGGAGTAAGAGGCTTCATTTTCTTCTATTTTCTCTTTGCACTTTATGCACTCCTCCACAGGTTCCCCCATTTGTCACTTTCCACTCTTCCACGCTTGCGAAACATAAAGAGCTCACGCGTGCGGTTGGTCCGTTCCCAACAAAACGCATGCACCCGTTGTGGTGTAAGACCGTGCCGGTCTTACACCACAGAAGGGTGCAGTGAGAGGACAACACTATTAGAAGTTCACCATTCACTATTATACAAGAACAGGTACTCGAAGACAATTAATAACCCGTCATTTTCCGATTTTCAGTACTTACAACAGAGCAAGCAAAAACACATGCCATTCGGACACGGACAAACTGCAAACTGAAACGTGGAGTGAGGTAATATTGTGTAATAACGCTAATCAGAATTTATTTATTTTTTATTTATTTATTCCACAGTACATACAGAGAAAAAAAAAACTCCAAATTGTACAATAACTAGTGTTAAGTTAAACTACACTAATTAGCTAAATCTAATTTTATACTTAAAAGTTATAAAACTATATCTAAAAATATCAACGTTCTCAAAATGTTCATTGAAATTTCTTCTTAGTCTATCAGAGAAACGCTGGGATCCGTAAATTGTGCGGTGATGACTTGTATAGAATAATTGTCTGGATCTAGTGGTTCTCTGAGGTATTCGAAAAAGTACCTGCGATAGCAGGTCTGCACAATCAATCTGACCATTAATCAATTTGTACAAAAAGTATGCAAAGGCGTTGTTCCTACGTTGTTCTAAACTCTCAAGTCCGGCCAATTGAATTCTTATTGAATAGTTAATGTCTTTGTAGGGAAAACTCATTTTGTACAACAAAAATTTCACGAACCTATTTTGAAGTTGTTCTAAACGTTGTGTTTGATAATTATAGTTAGGGCACCATATAATACTGTTATATTCTACTAAACTTCGAACCAGACAATTATATAATGACTTAATTGCTGTAATATCACAGATATCTCTACAAGTACGCCGCAGAAAACCCAACATTCTTGACGCCCTTAATATCACATTATCGATGTGTCTGTTAAAACTTAAGTCGCTACCAAATGTTACGCCTAAATCATTAAAATGGTTTACATGCTCCAAGATATGATTATTAATTGAGTACGTATATTTTAGCGGACATATACGTTTACAAATTGACATAACTTTACACTTATTGACATTAACCTCTAAACAGTTGGCATCACACCAGTTGACTAGATTTTGTAGGTCTCTTTGTACTTGCAGACAGTCATGCGTGGACTCAACAACACAAAACAATTTAAGATCGTCGGCATAGAGAAGACATCTACACTTTTGAAACACGGATACGACACTGTTGACATACAGCAAAAAAAGCACTGGGCCCAGGTGGGAGCCCTGCGGAACACCAGACACACAATTTACTTCACGCGACAACACACTGCCAATCCTCACACGCTGCTTTCTTCCCAGAAGATAAGATTGGATCCATTTAATGTATGAACCCGTAATTCCCATTCTTAAAAGCTTCTCAGTGAGCAATTGATGGCTTACTCTATCAAAAGCCTTAGAAAGGTCCGTGTAGATGACATCCACTTGAGCTCCATCTTCAACTTCCTTCGTCAAATAGTCGTGAAACATACCCAGGTTAGTTGCCGTTGATCTTCCCTTGTAAAAGCCATGCTGGTAAGGCGATATATGATGCTTGAACAACTCAAAAAACTCATCAGTAATGATCGACTCAAAAACCTTGGATATTGTTGGTAACAATGAAATCCCACGGTAGTTTCCGATATTCTTTCTTGAGCCAGACTTAAAAATCGGAATAAGCCAGGAGTTTTTCCACATATCTGGAAAGTGGCCCATGTCGAACGAAACCTGGTATAGGCGACTTAGTGGAGTTGCCAGAGAACCACAGCATTCCTTTAGTAGCATCGCAGGAATTCCATCAGATCCCGTGCTTTTATGTACGTCCAAACATCGTAGCCTTTGCAAAACTACATCTGATCCAAAATTATGATGCGAGACGGTGACGAATTCTGGTTCTACGACAACCGTCAGTTGAGTGCTTTGATGTTTATAGCAGCTCTCAAAATGTTCGGCAAATGCATCGGCTATTTGCGCGGGAGACTTTTTTAACTCACCGCGGTGTTCCGCGATAAATTTCTGGATATATTTGAAAGGGCAGTCGAGAAGGCATTTCCGTTGGAACTAAAGAAATGTAACTGCCTTAAAAGACATAAAAATCAATCTTGGATCACAAATGAAATAATCCAGGAGGGGAACTGCCTTCACCATTTGCACCGAAATCTGAAACTTTGTAATAGCGAGGAAATGTGGAATCAATATAGGACACGTCTAAAAAATCATAGGAAATCAATAAGACAGAAAAAAAGATATTTTAATGGCGACCTTTACTATTCTTCTCATAACAAGTCCAATACTGCTTGGCAAATAATAAAGAGTGAGGTTAATATAAAGACAAAGGAATCATACCCTCTGGAGTTCATTGGGGAGGACAACGGGAAGATTGACTCTTATGAGGTTTCAACAAATAAATTTAATCATTACTTTTTAAATTCTGTGGAACAAATTTCTAATTCAATTAACTCTGGAACGGTGCAGGAGATAATAAAAACTTCAAATAAGTCCTTGTTTCTATCCCCGTGGAACCAGAAGAAGTATATAATATCATAAAAGAGGTGGCCATAAAGGATTCAGCAGGTACTGATGGGGTTCCCTGTTCACTGCTGGCTGGGGTTCCCTGCCAAACTAAAACAATCGATTGTCATTCCTATATTTAAAAAAGGGGACAAGGCCAGGATTGATAACTATAGGGCTGTCTCAGTGCTCTCAGTATTTTCTAAAATATATGAAAAAGCTTTCTATACAAGACTTGTTAGTTTCTTGAATAAAAATAACATATTATTCTCGAGGCAGTATGGTTTTAGATCAGGGAGATCAACACAAGATGCTGTCTTGTCAACTATTAATAGTATAATAAAAAACCTGGACGAAAAAAGGGCAACGGCTGGGTTGTTTTTTGACTATACAAGAGCTTTCGAGCTGGTGGACCATTCATTACTAAAATCCAAATTATATTGTTATGGAGTGAGGGGACAGTCCTGTGATTGGATATCATCCTACTTAAGTGATAGGCAGCAGAGGGTGATCTTACGAACGAGGACTGGGGAATTCACCTTGGAGTCATTAAATGTTGGCATGGGGGTCCCGCAAGGCAGTGTCCTGGGACCGCTTCTATTCCTTGTATTTATAAATAGTATTATGGACAGCAGGGTGAACCAGGTGGAGCGTCTAACAATGTTTGCAGACGATGTGTCTGCTATAGTAACTGCGCCAAATGTGGAACATTTAAGTGGCGAATCTAGTGATTGTGCTTTGAACATGCAATTATTCAGTGATCAGAATCTTTCAAAGAGTGAGGCTATGATGTTCTCTACAAAGGAATATAACTTTAGCCTGCTTGTAAGATCAAAGGCTGGATTGATGAGGCAGGTGGAAAGTACGAGGTTTTTGGGTCTGAGACTCGACTCTACACTATCATGGAATGATACAGTCAATGATATCTTGACAAAAATGTCTCGTTACTCGTTTGTGTTATGGCGTTTAAGATCATATGTCAGTAAACAGATACTATTATCCTATTATTATGCCTACGTTGGCTCAACACTGTCGTATGGCACGGTGTGTTGGGGCAATAACAAAAGAATTAATGAAGTTTTAATCTCGCAGAAGAAAATAATAAGAACAATTACATTTAAGAAAATTACCTTCTCATGTCATCAATTGTGCAAAGATCTTAACATTCTTACTGTAATATCGATATATATTTTACAGTGTGCTCTTTATGTAAGAGATAACCTTCATACATTTCAGAGCACGGGTGACATGCCGCATGACTATTCACTGAGAACACCAAATATTCTCCGATTGCCCCAACACCGACTGTCCTGCTCAGCGGATAGCAGTTATATAATGCCTATTAAGCTGTACAACCACCTGCCTGTACATATTAAAAAAAGTGTTAGTAGAGATATTTTTAAAATAAAATTAAATAGGGTATTGTTAAAAAACAGTTTTTATCCTCTTCAGGAATATTTTGACTGTACTTTTTAAGCATATGTGATTCCTTCGAATTACTAGTATTTTAATGTGTGTGTGTGTATCGATGTGTGAATGGTGCTGAGGGAGTGAATTGTACGAGGAATTGTATGACATGTTGGTAATTTTATTATTTTTATTGTAGTTTAGGTATTTTACATTTTTCTTTGACAAAGCACATATAATCAAATTGTGGATGAAATAAATAAATAAATAAATAAAAACGAAACAGAAAGGTTGCAAAAATTGCAAAATAGAGCTATGCGCATAATACTAAGAGCTCCTAAAGATACATCAATCAGACGAATGTTAGATACACTAAATTGGCTATCTGTGGAGCATTAATCTCGAGTTTCAAACCATGGTATTTATTCGCAAAATTAAGATTTCCTTAGCACCGGCATATTTCACTTCTAAACTTCTTTTTAACAATAACATCCATAACCATAATACACGGTACCAAAACGACATACACGTTTCAACAAAAAATAAAAAAAGTTCGAATCATTGAAGACCTGCGTTGCTATTATTTCATTTATGAGTCAGTTAAAAAAAATGTTGCTCGACAGATGCCGTAATTAGGCAGTGTATATGTATGTGACATAAAATTGTTTTATATTTTCAATTGTTTTGTATTTTAAATTTTCGTTTTTGAATCATTGTTATCTTAAACGTGTTATTCATTATTGTATTTTATAGAAAATATCTAAGTTCTTGTGCAATTATTGCGGTGTATATAATGTTATGTATCCTGTAATTTTTGTAAATTAGCTGTTTTGCTAAATAAAGATATATAATTATTATTATTATTATTATTTGTAATTGGCTTTTGTGGCTCTCTTGACATCAATAAATAAATAAATCCCTATGTTGTGTATGATATAAATTGAAACAAGCATACTAATACACACACCATGATTAAATTAACTAATACAGAGGGGTTATACTAACCTGACTCTCTTGGCCTTTGCAGTTCTGGTGGTAGACGAAGGTCTGTTTTTAGGTTTTAAAGAGTCATCCAAACCATTTTCAAATGATTTCTCAGAATCTGATCGAAGTGAATTAAAGCTAGCTGGAGAAATGCTTCGGGAACTCATCAAATTATTCTTAGACATGACTGTTCGTAAATTAAGGCTTGTTTTACTGGGTTCTAGTCATAATTAGCAAAACTGAAACGATATGGTCTAGAAAATCGCCGTTTTTCTAGGGTAAGGTACCGCCTAACACAGCTGTCACTGATGGATGCGTTAAAAAGGCACTAAAATCGTCTCTTGAGGTGTTTCTAAGCTGCGGCAAGCCGCGGAGTAGAAAAAAACATTACTTCACCGTAACGAAAAATGTGAAATTGTTTAGTTATAACTGTTTATTTCTTAAACTTGAAAGTTAATAACCTCTTTTTTGAAAAGTGGGAGGGTGGTGTGATGTGGGAAGAAGAAAGTTGTTATCAGTGTTGCCGATGGCATGAAATGAAATTATGTGATGGCAGCCAAAATTATCAGATTTCAATGTAAATTATGTTAAAACCTGAAAATGGCGAGACAAGCAAAATATATCTTTTCTGATTCGCCATATAATTTTGTAATCGTGAAATATTTTATCAGAATGCTGGCAAAATTAGGTTAAAATCGGATAATTAATTATGTGACTATTGGCAACACTGGTTTTTTATTGATTTAGTCGGCTACACCTGTAAAGGATCTTTAAAACTTTAAACAAGAGTCTAGCGACCCGACCAAATTTTCGATACCAAAGGCCACCTATACTACATAGGTGGCCTTGCGTGGAATGTATTCACAAAGAAGGGTGATTCTTTGTGAATGTATTCCCGGAAACACATGCAAGCTACTGTATATCCACTATAATACGGCTCCTGTTAAATATATCCTGGTTTTTAGTTAAATAAAGCAAAATATTTCGTAAAAAGTGCATCCAAAGTACGGGCACGTATTACAATAAGCTTTGTTCTAAAGACAATGCAATAAGTAATATCACTTTTCGCATGACCCTCCGCTCGCTGCGCTCGCTACGGGGGCTCAAGAAAAGGAAACTAACCAGGTGCTAACCCAAACTAACCCAAGACATACCCAAAATCAAGAAAAAAATTGTTTAGAAACTTAATCTTAAAAAAAAAATAAGAAAAGCAACGGGGTTTGAACCCGAGCCACCACCGACGATAGTTGCCGCTGTCGAGTTGAGACCTAACCATCTAGACATCTCGGCCACCACGGCTTATGGCAACCGATTGTATCGCGAAGACATAGCGCGAATGCAATCGCTCGAGTCAACGCTACCTACACTAGATGGCGCTAGAGTCGGTATCGAAAATTACATCGGGTCTCCAGACGCTTCTAAACTACAAACGCTTCAAGTAGATATGAGCACTAATGAGCCATGATACAAAGAAAACAAGATATGATATTGCGCACGTTGGGCGGAGCCAAGATTCACGGCGCGCGTCATGCGGTTAGATTTTTCGCGGGCACATGACCTAAACGATTGGGTGATTGCCGTCCAGCCACAGTACACGAGTCTCTGCGTCCAGCGAAGCCCACACGTAAAGCAGCAGCATAACCTAAACGCCATTTGTTTTGTGTTGTGTTGTGAGTTTATGCTCGGGTTTTTTTGGATTTTTTATCAAATTAACTTTCAAAATGTGTTGTGCAGTAGCTGGGTGCCACACAGATTATCAGTCTAAAAACTTTACCGGTGATTTAATGTTTTTTCGGCTTCCCAACGATGAAAATCTTAGCAAGGAATGGGTCAATGCTTGCAAACGGGAAGACAAGGTTAATGTGAAAAATGCGCGTATATGTTCAAAACATTTTGATAAGGACTGTTACGAGAGAAACCTGAAATTTGAGCTTTTGGGATATTCAGCTAGAAATCGTCGGCTTCTCAAACCAGATGCACTACCTAATTTAAATCTACCCAATAAAAAATTCGACAACAGTTTGGCTAAAAGCAGGGATGATCGTTCAAATAAAAGAAATCGTACCAAATTTGTGAATAGTATTCTGCAGGCTAGGTAACTGAAATATTTGTGTAGTTTTATAACGGAAATAGGTGTTTTATTTTATTAGTATGTAAAAATAACGTCGGGGACGCTAACATAATTGTTGATGTAACAGATAACAATATCGAGCTTAAAAAAGATATTGGGTATGTAGTTATGTATTGTTATAGTTAGGCTGAAATTGTGAAAGTATGCATGTACTAAACAATTAATATACTTGGCAATGAACATTAAGTACCTTACGAGATCGAAATTGTTAGAACGTAATGTTAGGGCCTGGCTTTATTAGTGTTTAATTTTGTTCTATTTATATGCTGTCTGCTGTACTATGCCTGTGCTATACTATACTAATTTATTATAATTTTAGTACAAACACTGATATTGATGAGAGGGATGACAATATCAGTAAACTGAAAAATGAAAATGCCGAACTGAAAAATGAAAATAGTATATTTAGAAAAATTTTCTCGCTATCCCAAATAAATAAGTTAAAATATCCAAAGAAAAGGGCAACCTGGAGGGTCGAGGATGTTTCTAAGGTTAGTAGAAAAATTAATTTAAATACTTTGCTTCTTTTTATCAGATTATGCAAGAAGGAGGATAATGTGTTTGAGTCCGATGTTTGTTTGTTTATTTACATATTTACTTTCAATTTGGGTAGTCGGGTTTTATTTTTTCAAATTGGTTTTAATTTGAAGTAACATTCTTTTTATAAACCTATGATTGTTTGTGTCAGATTATTGAAAGTAAATTAATATTTATTTATAGGCAATTGTCATTCACTCTGCAGGCGCTCGAGCCTATAGGCTTTTGTTGAAAAAAGGCTATCCATTACCTTGTGTGTCAACTCTTAGAGGATGGGCCAAAAAAATAAAACTGGAACCTGGCATTTTGAAACAGGTAAGAGAATAAAATCAAAATAATTGTCTCTAAGAATTAATCGATCGAGTATGTTTATCGGTGAATTTCTTTGCAGGTGTTTATGATTCTTAAACGAACTGATCTAACCGAACTACAAAAAGTTTGTGTTTTATCATTTGATGAAATTACTGTTTGATGTAGCAATGTGCCTATGTTATATTTTAATTTTATTTTAATAACTACGTTTGTGTATTATGTATGTGTTTGGACACACCTTTTTGTTTTTTAATGTTATAGGCAATTGTTTGAAACTGTTTTACCTTGAACTTACATATGACGTGTAAAAGCACTCTGCGTAATATTACTAATAAATTCTATCTATCTATCTATCTTAAGGATATGTTAACTGGCTTTATTATTATTTTTTTTTGTTTAAATACTGTGTATTTTGTTTTAGTCAAATTAATCTTAAGGTTATTTTGTAGTAACCATTGGCTATATTTAGCTAGGTGATTATTTACTCGATTAGCCAGATTGTCAGAATTGTGGTCCGAATACAATAGAACAGTGTCGTCAGCAAATGTATAGTATTCGGCACCCAACCCAGATACTCGCAGACAAAGAACATAAAATGAGTACAGTTAAAGGTCCTAAAACGGATCCCTGGAGTACACCACAGTTATAAGTTAGAATTACGCTGGTTTTACATATACATATTGCTTTCTGTTTAATAAGTAAGACCCAATCAAGGAAAGCACACATCCTCTAAACCCCATTCTTTCCAACTTATTTAATAAAATAGTATGATTTACCACATCAAATGCCTTTGGCAGGTCAACAAAAATTGCTATTATGATTTTACTGTTATCTAAGTTGGTTGAAATATGGATAAGATCTGCTGTTGCACTCAGAGTGCTGCTATTTTTAAGAAATCCATATTGATATAAATCATGAGATAAATCTTTCGATGAATGGTATAATAATTGGTTTTTTATTACTGTTTCCATGGTTTTAGAAAATACACTGATTATGGAGATGCGTCCATAGTTATTTCGTTGTGTTTTCGATCCTGACTGGTATATGTAATAAATAAATAAATAAAATTATTATTAAACCTATAAGTATTTTAATCTACCCATTTTTATACATCGATAATAAACTTTATATGTAATTTATTTATCCCCAATGTAAAAGATACAAAATTAGATATCCTTATTTTACTTCATACAGCAAACTAAATTATCATCACAATACCAAAAACACTTTTAGCAAAACGCATCTCGAGCTCAAAAAATTTATATTGGGTATTGTGGTAATCTTACTAGTTTTGTGTAAGTATCATTGTGGTAAAGGTTCCAAACCCTAACATTATTAATGTTATTTCATAATAAAGTGTTATTATTAAATTATAATAATTTATCTGCCACTAAGCTATTAACTTCTCATGAAATGTATTTATCCTTTCTTAAATGACTCAATGCATAACTTAATTTCGTCTTCAGAGGCTGTACAAAAATTATTTCGTATATAAAAACATGTATATCACATCTTACCATAGCCGATTCGTTAATATAATTTCATATTAAAAGATCTTGTCTAACGTAATAGCTAGAAAATGGAAAATAAGCCATATATTCCCATATACTCCATTAGGTTAAATTCAAATCTGCGAACCGCCTGACGTCATGCGCCGACTGGACGAATTTGGAACGGCGATTTAGCATATCTTGTATTCTTTGTATCATGCTAATGAGCAGTGGTAGCGTGGCTCACCGATGTTCCGCTACGGATGTTATGTTCGGTACCAAGAACATCGATGATTCGCATATGAAACAATCGATTTTTAATTGATTTTCAGTCAAAATTATTCTTTGAAAATGCATAGCGTAATGATTTATTTTTATGTATTCGGTTACCGACAATGTTATTGAGTTTAAAATTGTGGCTTGCTGCAAACCAAGCAGCATTCGGTAACATTATTGAAGCGGCATTTGAGCTATTTCCGACAATGCCGCAAACAGCCTACTTTAACGCCGGGTATACACATTGGGCGAAGTCTGGTAATCCTCGGCCAACACGCATGTGGCGGCATGTGTGTGGGGTCTGTTTGTCGGGGTTGGCCGCGGCTTGGGCAAGTTTGCCGATGTTCGCTTCGTTGTCGGTAAATCGCGACAAATCAAAGGGATTCGAGCAAGTCTTTGCTCGTATGATTTGTGCCGTCCACAAACATATTGACGATACGATACGTCCATTGTGTGGTTGCCATAATTGTACACAAATGATTCGCCAAATGTTTCGACCAATATATGTGTATGCCCGGCATCAAAATTGCTTTCAATAACATGTTGTCGTTTGCCGATGTGCTTTTCCTCAAATTTGTACTTGAGCGAAATTGAAACAGGGTCTTATAACAGACATTTAGGGCCGCCGCACACGTCGGATTATCCGATCCGATTGCCTGAAACGATTTCGAATCGGAAGAGCACCGCAAATGTCCAACCAACGAATTCTTTCGTTGTGTCCAACAAATTACATCTAACCTTTTGATGTGTAAACATCTTACGCGGCGGTATGAGGGTAAATCTCGGCAAATGCGACGGAAATGGGGGGACGGCAATGTGGGGACAGAATGTGTAAACCGATTCTAGCCGCTAGGCGGTATTATTATACAATTTTGCCATTTAAAATCGTTTTAAACGGATTTTAGACGATAAAAAAGCATATTTTAAATTAAACGTACCGTCAAAAGTATTATTTTTATTTTTATTTTATTTTATTTACAAACTCTACAGATATAAATATCCAATTACAGAGCAGGAAAAAAAAAACTACATTTGATTTTTCTACAAATATAAAACTACATAATGTCAAACTATGTTTGATATTATTTACATAAACTAAACTAACCCAGACTAAATTAATTCATTAATTTTTCTCTTAAACAAGTTAAAGCCTACACTGAAAATATCAATACAATCCTGAACTTGGTTATATAACTCACACATTACATTAATAAGAGAATTGCTGTAGTAATTAGTTCTAGTGTTTTCAGTATAGAATATTGATGATTTTCTAGTTCTGTATGTTGAGGCATTAAATCTCAAACTTGCTAGCAGTTCAGAATCGCTTATGAAATTATGTATTCGTTTGTACAGAAACAAACTAAAAGCAATTTTTCTACGATTTTCTAAAAGTTTGAGATTGTGCGCTTTCATAATTTCAAGTTTGGGTATATGCATGTCATACTGACTATATATTATATTATATTCGCAGTGTATTTGGATCCATAGCACAGCTTATTTTTAATGGACAATTGAATTTAAAATGAATTTTCGCTTCAAAATCCACGACAAATTCGTCCGAAGCCACGGCTATCTGTATTTTGCTCTTGTAAATATTCGCAAAATTGCATGTTTTGAGTGTCTTTTTGAGGTGAAATGGATTAGTATTCGATAAATCCTGCCTGCGATAGTGTTTGCAGGGAGATTTCTGCCGTGTTTTGCGGTGAAAACCATATATTTAATACTCCTATATCGTGTGTCAAGCTTGTTTACTATGGAACTGCAGTTCGCCGAGGATGTGCTTGTTGCACTCATTGCACTTGCTTGATGTGTACTTTGGTTAATTTGCGCATGAGCTAGCGAGGCAAATAGTATATTTCACATATTAAAATCAATAAAATCATAAATATGGTATGTACGTTTTGAAATCCAAGTCAGTGTGAAACGCCCTCATCATAAATTAGTATTTATGTTAACAATATAATTTAGGAAATTTATTTGTCGTATAACTTTAATGATATTCCAAAAATGAATAGATGTTTGTGGTGGATAGAAATAATTGAAAAACAACATATGATTACAAAAGAATATGAACCTTAGTTTTCAAACAGGATGTAACTGCAGATATTCATTTATATATTTTTGGGTTAAGAGGTAAATAAAACATGATATTATGACACTTCTAATTTTATTGCCCCTTAAATAAAATAGTGTATTTTTGCCTTATATTTTCTTCTTTAGACGACATTTGTTTGGCTTCATGGAAAAATCTCACATTTATGTACAAATCCATAATTAATTTACATAATTGTATTCTATGATTGGCATCTTCACTACAAGTTCACACCGACAAATTGTCCAAGTTTGAAATAACAATAAACAAAGTAAGTATAGGCATTTGAGTAAAGTACAAAGCAAACAGTAAACACCAAAATGGACGACTCACAATGACTTTAATACTGTAAACGGCATATATTTATTAAATATATGGTAAACGGCAACAAACAACAAAACGGCAAACGAGCTGACAATTCGGCGCCCTATACGACCACGCACACGTGGAGGCGATCGATAATCGAAGGGGCACCGCTTATTGGTTGAAATAATTGACTTGCGCTCAACGCTGAAAGTACACATCGATCATTCTATCTCGTTTTGATTTCGGACAAATTTTGGCTCGACTCACGATATAGTAGTATTAAATATATGGTGAAAACGCACTTCCTTTCCAACTTGTGATTGTGCTGACGGATCAGCTGTTTGGCGATTTTTTCCCATATTACCTAATGAACTTCCTCCTCGATCATACAAGTGGCCAAAAGCAGGTTTTCCCATTTACCCGAACGGCGTTGTTCACAAACAATTTCTGCTGTGACTAAAGTCAACCATTCGGACACTTCCGGGAATGCATTTGAGAACTCGCACCGTCATGCCGGATCTCTGTAACAAGTGTAATGAAGCATGCATTTTCAAGGAGACCAAGTCAGACTTTTTGGGCACAAAATAACCCCCCTCTTATCTCTCATTTGCTATAAGAAGTGAAAAAAAAGCATATAATATGGCCTTTGAAATAAATAAAGTGAGGAATAATCCTAAAAAACTTTGGTCCAGCATTGATAAATGGAACATTCATTGCAAGCCAAGAAACGAAACTCCTTCGAATCTGAGAGATGTCCAGGAGATTAGCAATCATTTCAGTACCGTTAGTCAGTCTGCTATTCCCATTGAGGAGGGGCAACTTGATTTTTTTAAATACAATACTATGGATGGATTGGGAAATGAGCGTTTCGAGTTCGATGTGATCTCTGAACAAGATGTTGTGGCTGCATTCACACACTTGAAATCGAAGGCTTTTGGTGCTGACCAGATGAGTTATGACATGCTACTCCTTAGCATGGATCATGTTGTATCTGTGATCACTAACATGTTTAATGCAAGTTTGCAAAGTGCTGAGGTTCCTAATGTATGGAAAACGTCCATTGTAAGGCCTGTAGCAAAGTCATTGAAGGCTGAATCATATACTGATCTAAGACCTATATCCCTATTACCAATTCTTGCTAAAATGTTGGAATATTTGGTGTGTAGTATGGTGAACAAATACATTTCGGATAAAACGATATTACCGGACGTTCAATCTGGTTTCCGAAGGAGCCACAGCACTGCCACCGCACTAACCAAGGTCACTAATGGCATCGCAGAGCATATGGATGAGGCTAGGGTGTCGTGCTTGGTACTACTTGACTACAGCAAGGCATTCGACCTTATTAATCATAGACTTCTCATTTCTAAGTTGGGCTACTATGGTTTTTCTGGGCGGGTCTGTGATTGGTTTGCAGATTACTTGTCGGAGCGTGTGCAGATGGTGGAACTGGATGGGACGAGATCGGAGTCCGCAGTGATGTACCATGGGGTCCCACAGGGAAGTACCTTGGGACGACTTCTATATTTGTATACTTCTGACATTTGTAAAGTGGTCCGGTTCTGCTCCATGCATCTGTATGCATACGATGTACAGCTTTTGCGTGGATTTTCACCTGAGGATTCTTGTGGGGTGATGCAGGAGGTGAATGAGGATCTTATCAGTATTTCAGAGTGGTCTACTAAGAACAAGAACGGACTTATTTTGAATGCCAAAAGGTGCAACTATATTATCATTGGCACTAATGCAATGCATAACAAATTTGAAAAATTTAATTTTCTAACACTAAATATTCATGGGTGCTTGCTGCCTGCCGCTGATGAGTCAGCAAAGAATCTTGGTGTTCTTTTTGACAAATTCTTGGACTTTCAGGCTCATGTCAATAGGAAGCTTGCTTTGGTTTACTATAAATTGAGGAACCTCTATGAATTTAAATTTTTATTGCCTGAGCATCTGAAGCTAACATTGGTTAAATCACTTATATTTCCGCACATGGATTATTGCAATGTTGTATTATAATTTACTAACAATGGAGTATCAAAAAAGGATACAACTTGCTCAAAATGCCTGCATGAGATTTGTCTACTGCATTGGAAAGTTTGATCATATAACGCCAGTGTACAGAGAAAATTAAATTTTAAAGTATAAAGATAGAGCCATGCTGCACTTGTAGTTCTTGTTTACAAAATTTATAATTCGCATAAACCATGTTATTTGTATGAATACTTTGTACTTAGGCAGGACTTACACACTTTGAGTCTTAGAAATGTGAGTAGATTTGATACACATCTAAGTTTAGGAACTCATTTGCCTTCAGGGCTAAATAATTTAGAAAACTATGATCTTTTTACTAGCGCCTCTCTACTAACCTTTAAAACCAAATTTAAGAAACATATTATCGAGCATATTACCCAGGAATGATGTTATGTAGGAGAAGGTATACTGTAGTTTTAGGAAGGTAGCATGTAAGAACGCGCAGACGAATGTTGCCTTTTGTGTAATGGGCATATACTACTGTATTTTTTTTATTGCATAATAAATATTTTTCTATTCTATTCTATTTAAAATCGTTTTTAAACGAATTTTAGACGATAAAAAAGCATATTATTATTTTAAATTAAACGAACTGTCATAAGTATTATTCAGATGCCCAGACGTTTAAAACAATATTGAGACAAAGCCCTCTTCTAAAATTTGAAAAAGTTGGTTATTGACTTTCTCAAATCAAAGGATGTCGGCCCAAGATTACTAGGTAAATAAGCTGTGTCTATATGTTGCTGTTTAATCCTGGTGGCATTAGATTTTCGTATCGAATTTGTGCAGTGAATTAATTCACTCCGAATCTGCCAGTAAGTATTTATAAAGAATCCTAACTAATATTATAAATGCGAATGTGTTGTTTTTTTTATTCTATGAACAAGCTAAAGCGTACAGGTAACGGCCATAGCACGTTGAAAATACCAGTTCTCGTCCGATCACTGAAGTTAATCAACGTCGGGCGTGGTTAGTACTTGGGTGAGTGACCGCTTGGGAACACATCGTGCTGTTGTTATATTTTTACAACCGATGTCGTTATAGGATATGTCTACACATCAGTCTCGAGTACTAGCAGACTCGCTCAATTTTTTTTATGCCTAAACATCTTACGCGGCGGTATGAGGGTAAATCTCTGAAAATGGGACGGAAATGTGTAAACCGATTCTAGCCGCTAGGGCGATATTATATACAATTTTGCATTTAAAATCGTTTTAAACGGATTTTAGACGATAAAAAAGCATATTTTAAGTTAAAGGAACCGTCAAAAGTATTATAATATATTAATTATTATATTCGCAGTGAATCCATAGCACAGCTTATTTTTAATGGACGGTTGAATTTAAAATGAGTTTTTGCTTTAAAATCCACGACAAATTCTTCCGAAGCACGGCTATCGTCCTAAAAAGTCCGAATTTTCGGATTTTTATACAATTTTGCCATTGAAAATCGCTTTTAAACGGATCTTAGATGATAAAAAAACATATTATTATTTTAAATTAAACGAACTGTCAAAAGTATTATTCAGATGCCCAGACGTTTAAAACAATATTGAGTCATAGCCCTCTTCTAAAATTTGCAAAATTTTGTTATTGACTTTCCCAAATCAAAGGATGTCGAACCAAAATGAGTAGGTAAATAAGTTGTGTCCATATGTTGATGTTATTCCTGGTGGTATTAGATTTTCGTGTCGAATTTGTGCAGTGAATTAATCCACTCCGAAGCTGCCAGTTAGTATTATTAAAGAATCCTAACTAATATTATAGATGCGAACGTGTTTGTTTGTTTCTTACGCTTTCACGCATAAACTGTTCCGATCATCATGAGATTTTGCACAGATATTTTCAAGATTATAGTAAAGGACATAGGACACTTTCAGCTTTTACCCGCGGCTTCGCTCGTGTTGATTTTTACGGTTAGTTTTAATCCTATTTTTGATGTATAAACACCTTACGCGGCGGTATGAGGGTAAATCTCGGCAAATGCGACGGAAATGGGTGGACGGAAATGTGGGGACGGAATGTGTAAACCGATTCTAGCCGCTAGGCGGTATTATTATACAATTTTGCCTTTTAAAATCGTTCTAAACGGAATTTAAGCGATAAAAAGCATATTTTAAATTAAACGAACCGTCAAAAGTAATATTTTTATTATATTATATTCGCAGTGTACTTGGATCCATAGCACAGCTTATTTTTAATGGACGGTTGAATTTAAAATGAATTTTAGCTTCAAAATCCACGACAAATTCGTCCGAAAAAGTCCGAATTTTCGGATTTTTATAGAATTTTGCCATTTAAAATCGTTTTTAAACAGATTTTAGACGGGAAAAAAGCATATTATTATTTTAAATTAAACGAACTCTCAAAAGTATTATTCAGATGCCCAGACGTTTAAAACAATATTGAGTCATAGCCTCTTCTAAAATTTGAAAAAGTTGGTTATTGACTTTCACAAATCAAAGGATGTCGGCCCAAGATTACTAGGTAAATAAGATGTGTCCATATGTTGATGCTATTCCTGGTAGCATTAGATTTTCGTGTCGAATTTGTGCAGTGAATTAATCCACTCCGAAACTGCCAGTAGGTATTATAAAGAATCCTAACTAATATTATAAATGCGAATGTGTTTGTTTTTATTCTATGAACAAGCTAAAATGTATAGGTAACGACCATAGCACGTTGAAAATACCAGTTCTCGTCCGATCACCGGAGTTAAGCAACGTCGAGCGTGGTTAGTAATTGGATGGGTGACCGCTTGGGAACACAACGTGCTGTTGTTATTTTTTTACAACCGATGTCGCTATAGGATAGGTTTACACATCATTCTCGAGTACTAGCAGACTCGCTAAAAATTTTTTTTGATGTTATATGTGTAAAAAGTTTTTTTTCTTGATTTTGGGCATGCCTTGGGTTAGTGTTGGTGAGTTTTTGTTCGTTGCGCCTCTGTAGCGAGCGAAGCGAACGGAGGGCTATGCGTGAAGTGTAATATTAGACATTCTAATGTAAACGTTACAAATGTAAGGCACGTCAGGCGGTATCTGTGACGGAAATGTGTTTTGTAGGCTGTCTGTGACCGTTAGTGTAAAACGTGTTCTTTCTAACGCCTGGCAACCAATTCCAAATGAGTGGTTGCCTATATTCTGGCGTCACGCGGCCTAAGGTGGCATTATATTTTCATGTTGATGATGTCGATATAGGATATGTTTATACATCAGTGTCTCGAGTAGTAGCAGACTCGCTCAATTTTTTTGATTAGTTTACCACAGTCATAGATAAAAGATATTATATTAAAAAATCACACAGTTGGTCGTTGTGGAAACACTTTGGGCGATTTTGAGTTATTGACCACCGCCTATTTACTATCCAAAGGCAGAAACAAGAAAAAACGTCGTTGCTGTGTTCACCCTTTAATTATGAAAATAATTACACAAGGCCAGTTTTCTGTATTACAACCCATGCTACGCAGCTATTCCGAAAAGTTTTTTTTCTTATTATCGAATGTCGATGACTTTGATGAACTCTTGGATTTGACCAAAGAGAACTTAGAGAGACAAGATACAGCAATGAGGCTGGCAGTTTCTTCAGAGGAAAGGCTAGCGGTCACTCTTCAGTAAGTATATAATATTATTGTATTGTTGCATTAACGCTTAATGTAAATATGTACGAAAAAGAGGAGTATTATCTGTTTGGCTTGTGTGTGTCTGTTTTTATCTATGCAGCACCAGCACTCGAACCATTAAGCCGATTTGAACATTTTTTTGTGGGAGTGTTCCTCCTAGCAATATTTGGTGATATTGGCTTGGTGGTTCTGAAAATCTATTTATTTATTTATTTATTTATTGACGGATAAACCATTTTACAAATTAATGGTATTTATCTATGCAAACGTTGAGAAATATCAGTTAATTTTACAACAAATTATACGTACTTGATGTAAAATTTTTTATCAGATTTTTTAGTAGTTGTAAGTATGTACAAAAAATTTCTAGTTTTATAATTTTTATTAAAGCACATCCACTGATGTGTAAACATATCCTATACCGACATTAAAATCTAATGCCGCCTTAGACCGCGTGACACCTGAATATAGGCAACCACTTATTTGAAAATGGTTGCCTATATTCTGGCGTTAGAAAGAACATAATCACTGCGCATGGTTATGATGTAACATCATATATGTATTCGGGCACGCGCATTACGGGAATTGTATTGTATACGTGCAGGAAGCCTCGTTAGGTCAATTACTACTGTCGCACCGTATCCTTATCGCCATTGTCGCATGTTTCCGCCAATCTTCTAAGCATCAGGCCGCGTGTATCCATAACCGTCAGGACAGAAGCGCCTCAAGAATCACCTCACACTATCAACACCATTCTTTCTCGTAAAACTCGGCGCAAAGCGGTGCGCGCAATGTGCCCACCTAACGGCCGGCCGATGACGCATTGACGCGATCCCCACCACGCGTCGAGCTAACAAAACCGATTCGCCTCTAGCGAGCCGCGGTTACAAATCATAATGACAGTTGGGTGGGCGGGGCCGCGGGGTTTGAATTGTTTACTATTTGGAGGGTTTGTTTGAATGTCTTTCTTGACGGTCCAGCGAGTTACCTGTAACGGCTCTATTGGTCCAGTGGTTTGATGATGAGCGTTTTAAGATCCTTTACACAAATAGAGCACTATGTAAAATTCGACCTCTCCTATTGGTCGATCCGCATGGCCCTCCGCTCGCTTCGCTCGCTACGGGGGCTCAGGAAAAGGAAACTAACCAGGTGCTAACCCAAACTAACCCAAGACATACCCAAAATCAAGAAAAAAAACTGTTTAGAAACCTAACCTAAAAAAAATAATAAAAAAAGCAACGGGGTTTGAACCCGGGCCGTCCAGATGAGACCCAGCCATCTAAACCTCTCAACCACGAGAGCTCTTGCCACAAAGTGTTTGCACTTTGTAATATGAGATGGATCGACCAATAGGAGAGGTCGATTTTTTAAAGGATCTTAAAATGCTGATGATGAGTGTCTCGCGACAGCTTTGCTTTTGGCTGCCATCAAGGTAAAAGCGTCTCCAACGCCATCTAGTATAGCTGGCGTTGATTCGAGCGATTGCATTCGATGTCTTCGCGATGCAATCGATTTGCAGCAAGAGCCGTCGTGGTCTAGAGGTTTAGATGGTTAGGTCTAAATTCGGCGACTATCGGCGACGGGCCGGGGTCAAACCTCGTTGCTTTTTTTATTTTTTTACGGTTAAGTTTCTAAACAGTTTTTTTCTTAATTTTGGGTATGTCTTGGGTTAGTTTTGGTTAGCAAACAATTTTTTCTTGACTTTGGGTATATCTTGGGTTACATTTGGGTTAGCCCCTGGTTAGTTTCCTTTTCTTGAGCCCCCGTAGCGAGCGGTAGCAAGCGGAGGGCCATGCGAAAAGTGAAATATTACTTATTGTAATACGTGCCCGTACTTTGGATGCACTTTTTACGAAATATACAGCAGCTTGCATGTGTTTCCGCGAATACTTTCACAAAGAATCCCCCTCCATGTAGGTTTGTATCATTCGACCTTGATGGCAGCCAAAAGCAAAGCTGTCGCGAGACACTCGTGTTTGATGCTGCGTTTCCGACACGACGCTGCGGGTGCGATTCCCGCCAGTGTCGAAGCTTTTTTTAATAGATGTTTTTTTTTTAATTAATTTTGGATAAGACTTGGGTTAGCACTTGGTTAGTTTCCTTTTCTTGAGCCCCCGTAGCGAGCGAAGGGCCATGCGTGAGTGAAATATTAATGTTCTAAAATAGTAAATAAACCATCTAATAGTAAACAAACCATGTCCCACCCATTATGGCCTATAACCGCTGCTCGCTAGAGGTGAATCAAACACCGACGAGTATCTCGCGACAGTAACCATTTTGGCTGCCGTCCAGGTCGAATATTACAAATGCGGATACAGACATCAAAAGAAGGGAGATTCTTTGTGAATGTATTCACGGAAACACACATGCAAACTGCTGTAT
>MU193697.1:0-15798 GCA_016904865.1 Pissodes strobi | reverse complement strand
TAAGCAAAGTTGTAATTCTGTTAAGAACCCACGGGAAAAACGTAACAATATTAAGTCCAAACCCAAGTATATTAGAAAAAGTTTGATAACGTTGCAGGTGTTCCGTCCGAGCTTGTCGTTTTGCCCTATTAAAATTTCCCAAAGCTTTTGATTTGCTTTCTATTTTTTTGTATAATTTTTTTAAGTTATTACCTTTATTTTCATTTTGCGCTTCGTTTACAGATACTTCAACCACTATTTGGAAAAACAATCCTTCGGATGGCATTGTCAGGAAGCCATTTCTCATAAAAGAAATTTCAATTATATTTTGAATTACTATACCAACATTTCTGACCGATAAACATTGTTAATCTTTTCTTTCTCTGTATTTCATGAAAACCAAACGAGTGGCATCGCAATGCAAAAATCATTATTTTATAAGAAGTCGGTAAATTGTGTATAAACATTGATTGACTAATAGGCGCCTATTAGCCAGTCAACGGTATAAATAAACATTGTTAACTATAGTCGTAGAAATAGGATGAATAAAACTTCAATATTGATAGGTGAAATTATAGGAGACAGGACCGTCTTGCGAATATTATAGATAACTATTGTGGAGTTCTACATACTATTTGTTCTTTGTATATTGAAAATCTAGAAGTAAAGTTGTAATAGTATTATAAAAATAATTTTCTTTTTGTTACAGCATCAGTGGAGGTCCATACTAGTTTCTCCAGCAGATTCTTATGGGTAAACCCTCAAATAATGCCAGAGGACGTCAAACAATATTAGGAAATAGACTGCGGTGGAGGCTAGGAAGGAAATAGCAAAGGATCTGATGATATTTTCTATTTTATAGCTATAATGTGATGTTGTAATATGCGACACGTTTTCTCGAATTGAGGTATCTCTTTTTAAAGCAATAGAGGTCGTGTAAACGTTGAGAACCAACGTTTAGATGGCGGGGAAACGTGTGAACTACTAAAATACATAAACTACTAAATAAATATCACCCTGTTCTAATTTTGAACTTGAACTTGAAAATTATTAAATAAACAATAAACGCAAACTATAAACAACTCGAGCAGACAATCCGATCGATTATCAACCTTAAACATGCAACGCTCAGCAGATTTTATAATATAAATACGCTAGGGGACCTTCAGTACATTAGACTTTGTGTCTCACCTAATCCTGAGTCGTCTTGCTCAAGCATATTGCCCGCGGACTCAATCCCCTAACCTGAGTCGTCTTACTCGAGCATATTGCCCGCGGACTCAGGGATTGTCTTCCCTTAGTATTACAAGTCGAATTTACAGGAGATTTATTAGAAGATAATTTTCAAAGTAAAAATCAGTGAAGTTCGAGTGCAAATGGAAACTTTAAGTGGGAATCTAATGTGATCCTAATTCAAATTAACTATAAATGAAACACAACACAAACTCTTAAGAAAAATAATATTTATAAAACAGTGACCAAAGACATAAACAATTCATAAATATACCTCAATCGAGAAAGCATGCGCACCTTAGTACATGCGTATACAATAACCTCATCAACATTTCTGACCCATAAACATTGTTAATCTTTTCTCGTTCAGTTTGACCAATATACGTTGGTGTTGTTTATCCGAAGTGCTTTCGTTATCATCTCTTCTCACCTGACATAGGGCGATTCCGGATCTGAGCTACTCTCCTGCACGCCAATCAAGCCGTGGCGTCACGGAAAAAAAAAACATTGCGTGACAGTATAGACAATGAATAAACATTGTTATTATTTTGTACACTCTTGTATAGATATTTTCCTATACTAGGTCTCTTTTAAGATAATTTTAAATTTTGATAACTAGGTTTTCATCTTCCACCACAAAAGCTCTAATGATGTAAAAGCCAATTAAAAAATGAACAATGAAATAATGAATTAGTCGTAATATCTTAACCATTTTTAGAGCTGTTGTGAAAGAAGTAATATAGTAAATAGTAGAATACAGTAAAAATGATATAATATAAAAAATAATCATTCTCAATATAAAATTTAGCAATTAATGCATGTCATGTATGGGTGGCGTGGTTGTCCGCTTATAAATGTCATCCGAACTGCGCTATAATTTTCTGATTATAAACGAATTTTATGTCATTTTATCTCTATACTGCTTCAAACACGGTTATGCAATTAACTCTCGTCGTTAAAACCTCGACGGTATGCCATGTCATATCATATATTCGCATAACAGCTTTGTCCGTAAATGACAAAGGCTTATATTAAACTATACACATTTCGTGAATAGGGGGATACCATTTCTGTTACCTTCAAAATATCTATAAAATTTTGCGTTCGTATTAAAGCACTCAGTTCTCATATGGTACATGGAATAGAGGTCTACAAAATATGGACTATGGAAATACTCTTTAATAACTTTATTAATCTCAATGTAGGTTGGATTATTTATTATGAATTTGATCGTCAGTTTCCTCTAGCTTGTAATAAGTAGGTATCTTTTCAAAGTCATTACGACCATTTAAGAAAGCGACATAATAAAATGTTTATAGCTTGAAATAAAAGCTGTAGATCAACAAATTGCAATCAGCGAATCTACTAACTTTTCAAAAATTCTAAGTAATTCCCCCAAAGTTGTATCTCGCTTTGGTGTAAGCAGAAGAGTGGCCAAGATCTATGGGTGCATTTTTTCTCAGAATTTCGCACTTTGCCACTTTGCCCCAAGAGCAAGGAAAATAACATTGTCACGAATTGTTTTTATCCCGTGACGCCACGCCTTGACTAGCGGGCAGGAGAGTAGCTTAGATCCGGAATCGCTCTACGTCAGGTGAGAAGAGATGATAAATAAAGCAATTCGGATAAACAAAAACAACGTATAAGATTAACAATACTTATCGGCCAAAAATGTTGATAATATTATACCCAAGTACTAAGATGCGCATGCGACTCCTGAGTCCCGCTCAGGTACGGGGATTGAGTCCACGGGCAATGTGCTCGAGCAAGACGACTCAGGTTTTAGATGAGACACAAAGCCTAACGAACTGAAGGTTCGCTAGCATATTTATATCATAAAATTTGCTGAGCGTTGCATGTTTAAAATTGATAATCGTTCGCGTTGCCTGCTCGCGTTGTTTATAGTTTGCCTTTAATGTTTGTGTAATAATTTCCAAGTTCAAGTTCAAACTTAGGACAGGGTGATATTTATTTAGTCGTCTATGCATTTTAGTAGTTCACATGTTCTCCTGCCCTTTAAACGTTGGTCTCCAACGACGTTAACACGAATTCTATTGCTTTAGAAGGAAAAACCTCAATTCGAGAAAACCTATCCCATATTACAACATCACATTATAGCTATACAATACAAAATGTCATCAGTGGTTTTGTTACTTTCTGGATCCAGGCTGATCCTTTGTAACTCCCTCTAGCCTCCGCTGCAGTCTATGTCTTAGCAATGTTTGACATGCCTTAAACTGTTTGAAATCACACGTGAGAGTCCCAAATTAACCCAGACTAGTGCGGACATCCACTGGTGCTTGGTATATACATGCAACAAAAAGAAACAGATTTTTATAAATTGTCTTAATACTTATTACAACTCTAATTCTAGTTTTTCAAAATACAAAGAATATATAGTAGTGTATAATATTCACAAGACGGTCCTGTCGCTTATAATTTTCTACGACTATTTAACAATGTTTATTTATACCGTTGATTGGCTAATAGGCGTCTATTAGTCAATAAACCTTAATACACAATTTACCGACTTGATTTTTGTAGTGAAATGCCTTCTCGTTTGCTTTTAATAAAATATGCTTATTTCTGGTTTGAATAATTGCTAGTTTCAGCTTTCTTAGGATACGTCCAACCTACGAAAGTTATCTTTGAATTATAACATTTTGATCACAATTTTATGTAACATTAATAAATACAAATTATAATATACCTTACTCTAAGTTTTTAGCTTCTTTCTTCTGGCTTGTCCCTTACTTCTTGGTGGCTAGATTGCATCCTCTGGCAGCTGCAGCGAAAGTATCCATCTTTGCATTGTGTAGCTTTCTTTACTTACTTGAGCGGGTACTCGTAGAGTACTCATGCTGGTGTCATCGGTCATTGTGCTTTCTTTTCTTTCCTTTGATTGGTACCTCTATCAAGTCGTCGACCTTTGGTGCTTGCTTCGTAAAAATGCCGCCGTGGTCGTGCGACTCGAGTGTCGATTTCTTTTTAAGGAGGCGTTTGGCGTTGCGGTATCACCTAGTTCAAAAAATTATATTAAAAATTCTTGAATGTAAAAAAAGGCGAAGAATTGTGTTTGATTGCGCACCTTTTGGTCACCTTGTGTTCCTGCCGAATGCCGTTTTGCAATGTGACTGGGAATTTGCCTATGGTTCATATACCATTAGGCAGGTGCTTCCAAAGGTAAGCGTTGAATTTCTTATATCCATTATCTGCGGAATGGTATTTAATGAGAATGGATGCTAGAGTAAAGAAAAACTCTAATCTAAGGGTATTTGATGTAAGACGACTCAGGTTTTAGGTGAGACACAAAGTCTAACGAACTGAAGATTCGCTGGCGTATTTACATCATAAAATTTGCTGAGCGTTGCATGTTTAAGGTTGATAATCGCTCGCGTTTTTGCCTTTAATATTTATATAATAATTTCCAAGTTCAAGTTCAAACTTATGACAGGGCGATATTTAGTAGTTTATGCATTTTAGTAATTCACAATATACCGCCAGTTTGAAAACAGATGCATAATCAATATTTAATATTTTTATGCTGTCATAAAAATATTGCTTACTGTATAAAAATCGCATTAGAAATTAGATTATCTACAAATAAATAAAATCCTGATTAAAGTTGCAAATATATTTAAAAACTCCCAACTTAAGAAAAGAAGTATCCACAGAGATTCCAACCATACGACATCAATCTCCAACCTTGTCTACTATCGTACAGCAAGGCAAAGACTCTAAACTCCAACTAATTTGATGTACCTCTTTCCAGTTTATGGCAACTTTCTAGCGGAAAATAGTTAAAGCTTACTTGTGGATTTATATTAAAGTTGAAATTAAATTCGCTAAGAACTTGTCATGAGCAGCCGATCGGTCTGGCAAGATATCAATATCGGGAATTAATGGAACAGAATTAGTTCAATGCCAGATTATCGACAAAATATATTCATGACACTCATCACTCTTTAAATGGATTGGTTGTATTGCAAGCTGAAGGAGCATGAATCATCAATATTGTGCTCACTATTAAGAATTTAGGCCTATTTTAAAGACATTAAATCCTTTTCTAAATATACAATGTCACAAGTTCGATATTTTAAGTGTCCTCTGAATCCAAAGCCATCGGTACTCCACATCTGTTTATTGACGTTATACTTCGATCTAACCGATAGAAAAATTTTGCTTTAAAATAACCAACAACTGCTGTTTCTGGTTTACAAACCGCGTTTTGATCGAACTTTCAACTCGTAAGCTGGCATCTAGCCAATATAAAAGAAAAATTTTGCACTGAACATCCACTAAACTTAAATCAATCTATCGGACTGAACAACCGTTGGTCATAAACCACCTTCGTACCGAAGCTAAATTCTTACCTACGGTTTAAGGAGGTATAGACTCTAATGGGAATTATATTAAAAATGTATACTTATTTTTTCGATTTTGTATCTTTTCTATTACTAGCAGCAGAAATTTCAATTACAAAAACTGTGCTCGTGCTAAAAGACTTCGCGATTTATATTTTAACTGTCCTTCTAGCAAACAATGTCATCATCCATCTTCGTTAAGTTCAGCTGGAAAGATCTGCAGTTCTTTTTGCTTTTTCCTCATTGCTCTTAGCAGACTAGCTGGAGTTAGCAGATGTTTAAGACACAAAGGAGACACCAAAAACCCTAATAACTTTTATTTTCTTAGCAGCGGTGTTTCTTTAATTAAATTAATCGAGTTGGATCTGTGAGGCGAACACACTTTTTGCATGGCTTCTTTCGAAAATGCGCATACGAGCAAATTACTATTTTTGCCAAGTTTGAAGGATACTTTTGTATAGAGTTTAGAGGGTTCAAATTGTAGGTATAATTGTACTGCATCGGTTTGATGGCTCACTGTCTAAAACGGTTTCAGTGATATAACAAGACGCCAAGTCAGAATTCCAAAAAGTCAAAGAACTGAATTTATAGCAAATGAACATGTCATTCCAGTTGAAAGTTTGTAGCGTTGTTAATACCACCAAACCGAGTGATACAGTTTCTTTCCTTTCACTAGTAGATTTATGTTGTCGATATTCTTGTTACCTTACATCCGAAAGCACCTCAACCAGTAGTATCGACGAATGTAGTTCCGAAGAGCTCAAGGTCGCCCCGCCTGTTCAATCGTTCTCTTAGGGACGTCTAAGATAATTTTGGTAATTGACGAGGTCTTCTCTTTCGTGCGCTCAAGGCGTACGGCGGAAGAACAAAGACGAGTGTTAATATCGCGATACTATCGTCGTTATTTTTGACCATCAGGTCTACTTACCCCATAATTTTGTCTTGAGATAAATTGACAAATATTCTGCCGAATATATTTTCTTAATCGTCTCGTACAAGTATTTTACGAATAGTGAAATAGTAAATAATATAATAGAAAGAAGGTATATTACCAGCTAATGTGTCATTATTGGATAGTTAAACTTATTAATAATTTAACTAGGGTCCCTTCGTGGGACAGCACTTCTTTCTTCCTGGACCAGGATTTCCTTCCTGGAGATAGAAAGGGGGTTTCTCCGATTTCATTCCGCTCGTCTGAGGCCTTTTTGTCGAGGTGATGCTTACCATATGCTGTGACGTGATTCCGTCAAGTGATTGATCTAATTAATTAATACAGACTTTCTTCATTACCGTGTCTGATATTGTCTCGGATATTGAATGACCAGCTAATAGTCATTAGTTGACTTTTGATGTGTAAATATCTTACGTGGCGGTATGAGGATAAATCTCGGCAAATGGGACGGAAATGTGAATGCGGATGGGAACGGAAATGTGTAAACGGCTGTGACATCATAGCCATGCGCAGTGATTTTATGAGGGCTGCCCAAATATTTGTGCATGTCGATATAGGATATTGTTTACACACAAGTGTCTCGAGTACTAGCAGACTGGCTCATTTTTGATGTGTAAACATCTTACGCGGCAGTATGAGGGTAAATCTCGGCAAAGAAGACGGAAATATGCAAGCGGATGGGGACAGAAGTGTGCAAGAGGCTGTGACATCATAACCATGCGCAGTGATTTTACTAGGGCTACTCAAATATTTATGCATGTCGATATAGGACATGTTTACACATCAGTGTCTCGAGTACTAGCAGACTCGCTCATTATCGGATGTGAAAATATCTTACGTGGCGGTATGAGGGTAAATCTCGGCAAATGGGACGGAAATGTGCAAGCAGATGGGGACGGAGATGTGCAAAGTGGCTGTGACTTCGTAACCATGCGCAGTGATCTTACGAGGGTTGCACAAATATGTTTTATTATTTGTGTTACGTCTTCTTCAGCCGCTATCTATCCACTGCAGGATGTAGACCCCTTTTAAATATTTCCAATCGTTCCGGTTTTGTACTCCCTTCAACTAGTTTTTACCAGCTATGGGTCGGATGTCGTCGGTCCATCTTTTAGGGGGTCGACCAACTAAATGTTTTGTTAAGCGTGGTCTCCAATATAATAATCTTTTTGCTCATCTTTCCTCTGGTTGTATGGCTAATTTTCCCGCCCAAGACCATTTAGCGTTGGATATTTTCTCGATGCTGTCAGTCACATTCGTTTATCGACGAATGTCCTCGTTTCTAATGGCTATTTCCATAGCTCTCTGGCTCACCCTTAGTCTGTTGGCGCTTCGTACCGTCACCGTCATCGTCATCGTCGCATTTATCGAAAACGTCTCTTTTTAGACTGTTCGGAATTCTACTCTTGAATATATAGTTCAGTCTACCAAAAGCTGCCCATCCAAGTTTTATTCCTTTTGAAATTTCGGCTGTTTGGTTTTCTTGGCCGAGTCTTATGACATGCCCCAAATATACATATTCTTGAACGATTTCGATTCTCTGTTGATTGACTGTAATTTGTTCTTCGTTTCTGTTTAAAATTTTAGTTTTGGAAAGATTCATTCGAAGGCCCTTTTTTGAAGATGCGCGATGCAGCTGTTCGAGCATTATCTGAAGCTCCTCTGACGATGAGGCAATGATAACAACGTCATCAGCAAATCCCAAATGATGGAGCATCTTACCGTTCACCCCAATACCGAGTTCTTCCCAATCCAGCGTCTTGAAGACGTCTTCTAGCGCGAGTGTAAAGAGTTTCGGAGAGATAGTATCTCCCTGTCTGCCTACTCTTTCCATTTTGATTTTCTTCGTTGTTGTCATTTCATCTAGTGTGACAGTCTGTTGCGCGTAAAACCCTTTTAAATGTGTTAGCGAGATATAATGAATAAGATGATACCTACCCTTATGGATGCGGCCAGCGCAACATGTGTGCTCCGACTTGCTCGTCGGCGAGGGAGTGGGTCAATTACTTACTCTTGACCAGGGCGCCACCAAGTATCCAAATCTGCAGATCCAAACAGGAAGATCCTCGGTCTTAAGAATCCATAAGGTCGATCCAAAATCGACGATTATACGCTACGCAAGGGCGTTTAAAAATCAACTACGCTGGTTGGATTGAGACATTTCAGAGCAAATAAAAGACGGTCACGTTCGTGCAGGTTTAAATTTATTGGCGTTCGTTATGTTAGACGACAACGTGTTGTCCTATTTCATTCAATAAACAAAATGATATAAATATATAACAAAAGGTAAAATATCTCAATTGGAAACACTTAATAACTTGATATATGCTCACGAATATTGAACTAGATCATATCAGATGTAACAGTATGACGTAATAAATGATCACTGAAGATCAAAAAAACAATTCCAACTAATTAAAAATAAGCGCAATATGCATAAGGTATCTATCGTCACATCAACTAATAATTTAAAGTTATCAGGATAATACTTATTACTATTAACTCCGTTGCGCGTGTACCATGGTATACGAGTCGCAGTTGTACATAAATAACCCTTAAATATTCAGCTTAAAAAATACCGTTATGTAAAATTACTATATCCAGACATTTAGTCAGTCAGAACGTCAATGTTATCATTTACCACAATATAAATTAAATTGTAAGAATAATAAAATAAAGCATAAAAAAAACTATGAGCATTAATATAGATCCACACTAGTAAATTCAGCAGTTAATTAGATTCGCATAGGTAAGCTGTGCTTACACCGAAACAGTACCGAGTATAATTATATCAGTACCACGCAGAAAACTAAAACTCGCGATATGATACAACGCCGGAAAACTCTAAAACACGCAATCTAATATACGCTGAAAAATATCAATAACACGCTGAAAATACACGCGTGAAAATATCAGTAACACGCCACTAACATTATGCCGAAAAGATCACAAATATAACCTAAACTTATCTTAACTGGTCTTCGCCGATATCACCTACGGCCTTCTGCACGTGGACTACAGCAATGCACCTTGGGACCATAAACTCTCAGTGGTATTTGAGGTAATGTCCATACCTCTATGGCTACAGTCGGTACCAACAAAACACAACCAACTGTATTGACTGGCAGCTACTTGGTTAGCTACTTAATCTCTCTCCAAGCAAATCTCGCTCTAAACAACAATAGCTTGCTCCAGATACACAACTCCAAGCAAAACAGCTTCAGCCAAAAATAATAGCTCCTGGTAAAACTGACTTCCAACAAAAATGGCTCCTGGTAAAATTGGCTCCCCGAGAAAAAAACTGGCTCCCGTACAAAAAAAAAACCTGAAAGAGAACAAGCGCTAAGTATGCATTCACTTACTGCAATTCCAAGCAGCCCCTCTTTCAGAACACTTCCAATTCAATGAGTATTCAAAAATAATAATGAGAGTATTTAAAAATAATAATATTAGTCGTCTTGCCAAAATGCGAAGGTCATAATATAACCAATATCATCTCACCCTACAGGTGAAAGACATCAAATACTAAGAAAAACTGACAAATAATATCTCCACTGTCTGCTCTTATAAGAGTTTAGACCCTCAGGCAAGAACAAAGCTTGTCCATTTATGTCATTAATCTTAAATTTAAATTTACTAAGCTTATGTACAAGTTCTTATAAGCAAAATTGAAAGTAGCAATGAAATGTATCAAAGATTATATACAGTTTTATACAACATTATACCCTATTATACAATACGGGTGCCCGTAAGACAAAGAAACAGCTATGAGTATTCGACTACAATATGATACGAGAACGGTATCATGAACTATCATTCAATACGCTTATTTTCCCCAGAATATTACTTCTTGTAAAAATAATGAGTATAAATAAATCATGCTTTGCCTGTTCCAGGCCTAAATTATCTTTTGTTTGATGATATTGCATGATTTACGTGCAAGAATTTGTAAATTTTCGAAAGTAACACTCTCTATATAGCAGTATTTTGCAGTATTTCAATTCTCCCTAAGACCCGTTAGTTAAACTATAATGAAATTACTTCTACTCTGATAACATAAATCTCCCCTGTGCAGAAAATAAATGAGAATGTACAAAATATAAGATATGTATATTTATTTACCTAACTACGTAGGGTTTTTCGATGGTAATGACGAATTGGGGAGCTAACGCTCTCTTCTACAGGCATTCCTCGAAGAAGGAAATGGCGTACTTTGTTCCAGAATACACTGCACGTGGCGATTTACAAATCCAAAATCTTGACTTTAGGCAAAAATCCATCCAATCCAGTCAAATAATTTCTCTACAGCAACCTTGTAACTACGCCACTCTCTATCGCCCGAAAAAGTATACTCCCCTTCAGGGTAAATTAAAAACTCAAACTTTTATCAGACATATATACGCACTACCTCCTAAGAAGGTTTGCCGAAGAAAGAGGACGATATCTGGCCAAGAACGATCAACTAGCTCGTGAAATTCGATGTTAAAAAGTAAGAAAAAAACTCGAACCATAAGCCCGTTCCACACTGTCCTGTAATCATACGCAAACTACAGCAGCCGATGTCGCCAAATCTACTAACATCTACAATATGCAATGAAACGTCCCTAAGGCTGTATGATATTATGTACTGCTGGCAGAACAAAGAAATCCAACGATAAATCCATCATCGACAATGACCAGACAAACAGCAACTATCTCGTTCCGGCCGGCGTAATTTACAATTTCTAACATCCAATCTGTTCAACGCATTCAGTCGATTCGATCATAAACGTACCTTTGGCTCCAGTCGGTTTTTTCCCCTTGCTAAAACCAAGCAGCAAACAAAGCAGTTCGAGCGACGTTGCCAAGTTAGGAAAATACGCATTTAATAACATATCTTGACTGCGTGTTTTTTTAACGCGAAAGCGAAAAACAGTCGTTTAATATCAAGACAAGGGCAGCACATCAATTAATTATGTATTTTCCTGTTGGCTTGAATCGTAATCACGTAAAAATCAAAGGGCAACCCCTTTGCCAATTAAACATCTGGCAGCGTTCCAAGAGTAACCCTTTTCATTAAACGTTCCAAGGTGCCTTATATTTAACGCGTCCGTAGGCAAACAACAATTCTTTAAAGGTATATTACTGCCGAAAAAGGAAATTATTCGCAAGGTAAATGATTTAATTGAAATGCACTGCTATATACTTAAATGTTTTCTTGATAGCGATGTAGAATACCATACGATCTAGTGTCTGAAATTACGTATATAACTAGCTTATTTCAGTTTATTCCTATAACAGCTCGATAAAGCACTGGTCGTTCGACAAACATACCAGATTAAGGGTGGAATCACTGATTTTATTTGACTTCTTTCTGTTACATATTCGTGCTAAATTGTTATGTAACAAGTCATTGTAGCTGTTTTGTAGATAAATGATATAATTCCCGAATATCTATGCTCTGTTCTGGTATTATGTATGGTTTCTAGAATGGCGTGTAGCTATATAGAGTCGAAAGCCTTCTCATAATCTACGAAGGCTACGTATAGGGAAGTTGTATTCGATGCTTTTCCCTATGAATGTGCGGATCGCTTGTAGGTCTTCTACCGTGCTATATCCACTTCTGAAACCTGCCTGCTCTGTGGGTTGATAGAAGTCGAACTTGTTCGTTAGGCGGTTTGTGAGCACTTTTGTCAATAATTTGTAGGAGTGGGATAAAAGACTGATGGGGCGATAATTTTCGAGTTTGGTGTTATCTCCTTTTTTGTGGATGAGGCTGATTGTTACGTTTTGCCATAACTGTGGTATTTTCTGTTCAATAATGCACCTATTAAAAATTTCTTTTATTCTCTTCAGAGAGAGAGTAGAGGTTCTCCGCCATATTTAAAAATTTCTGTTGTCAGTCTGTCCTCTCCATGTGTCTTGTTGGTTTTAATTCGGAACAAGGCGTTTTTTTATTTCGTCGATGTCTACTTTGGGGATTTTCTCAGAACCGACGTTAGTAATCGGAGGTTCAAAGAGTTGACTGATTATTGGTTTTCTCTATAGTTTCGTGTAGATTTGTTCAACTATTATCAGCATTAATTATGTTGTTGATATAAGGTTGCTCTTTGAATTCGTAAGTTGGTAAATTTTATTCCTGCCTCTGGCTCTATTCTTTCTGAGTATTTTCATGTTGGAATTTTTTGCTATACATTCTTTTATCATATTTGTGTTATGAGTCCCGGTGTCTCTGCGGATGGCTGTATTAATTGCTTTATTTATTTCTCTGTATTGTGGTGTGCCTTTCTGTAGTTTGCGTCTCGCTGTCATCAATTGCTGTATTTCTGAGAATATTGGGGGTTTCTGGTGATTTTCAATTTTGTTGTGGTTCTTCTGGTACTATTTATAATCTGGAGTGTCGTGTGTTGTACCGGGTCATCTAGTGAGAGTTGCTCTGTGTTTTGCGCATTGGATTGTCTTCTGTCCAGGTCTAGTTGGTAGCCGGGAATGTTTTGATGAGTGAGATTTAGATGCTGGCATTTAGTGTTGATGAGTTTTGATCTTTCTAGTTTTGTGTTAATTCTAGCTCTAACTAATCTATGGTCACTGCCTATAGAGAATTGGTTTATGACTGACACTTCCTCAATAATGTGCTTCTTGTTACATGTTTGATATAGTTATAGTAATTATTTGATTTATTCTTATATTGCTTATACCTATTCAGACACTTCGCTTTTACTATAACTTGCTATAAGCCTGATGGCAGTAAATCGTCATACTTATCTGCAAGTTTAGCTTTTCGCCATAATGCAGGTCCCGAAATGAGCTCAATTCGATTTCACCTGTAGTTATTTACCGACTGTATATATTTTCTTCACAGGTTAAATCATTGATTTAATATTTTTTATGAATTGTTTCATTGGCCAATGAAGTTATCACTACCATGGGATTAATTTAGAATAGTTTGTGTTTAGTAAAATACTTCTTATTTATGGTGTTTTGTGACTAACTGCGTTTAGTTAGAACTTTAATTATATATACTTTATAATTCCGTGGGGCTCCATTATTTAGACCAATGCATTAATAGGACCCCTTCCATCATAAGTAAAAGCAACTCATGCAACGCAAATAGGCCTAATTGTTCCCTGTAATAATTGTCAAGACATAAATCCAAATACTGTATAAGACTCACTATCATATTTCAAAACGTGCATCTTCTAGCAAAATTATATGGCGTACTTTCCTTTTAAACCTGATAAACTGAAAATTAGCTCTATTTATGAATACAAATTTCCTGATTTTCCGAGTAACTTTAATTACTACTGCTGCGCTATCTGCTTGCTAGCAGACCTCGTGCTTTATCCCGTTAAGGGGTGTTTCCAAGCGAAACCAAAATTTGAGGTAAACTTTATTTTGTAATTATGTTGCACTTTTTTATATATGGGGCAACTCAAAGTTCATTGAGAGATTAATTTTAGCGTGAATTTTATTAAAAGAAAATTAAGGATCGTCTGACATAACTTATAGAGGGATGTCCAATTAAAAGTGAACAGGGCTTATAACGATTGTAATTTTTACGATGGGAAAAATATTCAGATATTCCTGTACCTTTACATTACAATCCTAGGCGTATTATCAAAATGCCTATGTTACACGATCTGCGTTGAACGAGTAGACCTTGGAGATGCAATTAAGACTAACTTACTGAATCAAATTTCTTCATTGTAATTGAAATTTTAAAGTAAATGCCGACATATCAAAATTATTCGCTCATATACTTTTTACTCCGGATGCAAGTATGCATATCACGTATGCTAACAAAACTGGAGTCAATGTTACAACTTCCAGCTTAAGAGATTATTTGCATTTTCATTGGTTTGCTCCTTGGAAAACCTATTTAATGAATTATCTAGCCAAAAAACAAGGATACCTGATGCAATCGTATCACGAAATTAAGGGTAAAAGTCGATGTGAAACACAGTCCGGTTTCGTATAAATTATTACCCCGGCCACAACATTGGGGTCCCAGGCGACACCTATCGGACGGAATGGCTGCAAATAATGTCCGGTATGGGAGTTGCCCGGTATTTCCCCAAGGAACGAATCCACGTAAACTCGGTTTGTCAATTTTTAATTGACCCCTGTTTATTTTCTACGAATTTAGGGGACGCATATTTGTCGTGTCGTTTGTTGCAGAGCGTTTATTTTTTTTATCTATCGTAGATACGTATTGTTGGTGCTATAAATAATCTCTCCACTGCATATTTCTAATAATCAGGTTAAACGACATCATTTAAGCCAGTTTCTGGGATTTTCTGTTCCTCTTACTGTAATTTTTATCAAAATGATAAACTGGCTCATCCTAATTCTTAGAACATTGATGTGCGATATGACACGAATTCCCGAAGATTTTTTCGTTTAGCATTCATATATTCAAATTAATCACAATCTTTTTGATTATATGTCAATTATATCGGATTTTTTTTAAATATCAAAAATATTGTCACGTTTAATTATCCGTGACTCCACACCTGGGATGGCGTGCAGGTTATATAGCTCAAATTCGAGATCGGTCTACGTCAAGTGACAAGAGATAATAAAGAAGGCACTTTGGTAAAATAATAACAATGTCTATTGGTCAAAGACTTAATGAGAAAAGAATAACAACGTCTTTTGGTCGAAGATTTCATGAGTTCACACTATACCCGATTACTAAAACACGCATGCCCCTTCCGTTGAGGTATGGTTTGAATAATTGTTTTTAGGTCTTAGCTCCTGTATTATAATAAATTTCTTTAAGAGCTGTATTGTGTTTTAATTTATTAAGGTTTGGTTATTTCATGAGATAATTGTCTTGGTTTATCTTAATTTCACTCAGTAATTTAAAGCACTATGACTGTTTAACTTTAAAATTCACTTGACTTAGAATTTTGCGGATCTATCGTAGATTCGACTTAAGTACTTTTTAGGCAGGTTTCCCTCAAGTAATACGTTCCTGTGAACTGCACTTCCCGAGTTGTGTCTGAAGATTAGGTTATGGTTTGAGTCCCTATTACGTTCCTGTGGACAGCAGTAGGTGAGCGAAATAGTGAGAGACAAAAGTCTGCTGGACTGTTGGTGCGCTTTACTATTCATGGCATAAGATCTGCTAACCATTGCAGCTTTAAGGTTCATAATTACCTGTGCTGTTCGATCGGATAGTTTATAATTTTTGTTGAATGTTTACCTAATATTTTTCAAGTTCAGGTTTAAACTAGGGATAGGGTGATAATTAATTAGTAGTTTAAATGTTTCTAATAGTTTATAATA
>JAEQML010064112.1:0-22352 GCA_016904865.1 Pissodes strobi | reverse complement strand
ATCATAATACTCTCTTCTGCATTTTAAAGTGTGGATATTTAAATAGGGCATTGTTTGTGTAATTGAAAGATCAATTCCCCTTCCACTCAGCTTATACCTGGCAAATTTAACATAGTGTTCAGTAAATGAAAGTTTACTGTCCAAGTAGACACCCAAATCCTTGACAACAGACACTTCCTTTAAAAGCACGCCATTTACATTATAGAATAATGGGGTTTCAGTCCTCAATCTTCTAAATCGAATAGAAAAACATTTGTCAGAATTTAAACACATACTGTTAATAACACACCACTTACATATTTCATTTAAGTCACTCTGAAGAATGATTTGATCGTACGAAGACGAGATTTTAGTAAATATTTTAAGATCATCTGCAAATAACAGGAAATTAGATTTTATTGAGGCACCTATATCATTAATAAAAAGATTGAATAGCAAAGGGCCCACATGGGAGCTCTGTGGTACTCCTGAAGTAGCAGAAAATTCGTCAGATAAGTAGCCTTCCACCCTAACCTGCTGATAACGGTCCGAGAGGTAGGACTCGAGCCATAATAATAATGAACCCGAGATACCATATTCAGACAACTTAAACAACAGTAGGGAGTGATTGACTTTATCAAAAGCCTTGCTAAAGTCCATGTAGATAGCATGAACCTCAGCTCTAGCTGCCATGGTACTAGAAATAAAGTTGGTGTAAAGAAATAGGTTTGTATCCACTGACCGCCCCGATATAAAACCATGCTGTTGCGATATTAGTAATTTTTCATAAACATTACTGAGTTTGACCTCTACACAGTGTTCAAATAATTTAGGAATTGTTGACAATATACTTACAGGTCTATAATTGCGAATGTCGCCTCTATCACCTGATTTAAAAATGGGCTTTACATAGGATTTTTTCCACACCAGAGGAAATACTCCAGATCTTAGAGATTGGCTAAAAAGCAAGTATAGCGGAATATATAGAGAGAAAGCACAGTACTTAAGGACAGAAGGAGGAACGCCATCAGGTCCCATCGGCTTATTTAGGTCAAGTTCTCGTAAGGCCTCTTCTATATTAGTAGCTGTGATGTACATATCTGAGTATTGGTCGAAAATAGGAGAAGTAAATGTTGAGTCAAAGTCATCTGAGTGAGGACTATAAACAGAAGTAAAGTATTCTGCAAAAAGATTAGAAATGCCCTCCCCACTATCAGCCGTACTGCCATCTAACCTCATAAGTTTAGGTTAGTTTGGGTTAGTGTCCTTTTTGGATTTTACGAAATTCCAAAAATATTTAGGATTACCAGTAATAGAGTTCTCCGCATGTCTAATGTAGCAGTTATAGTCAAGTTTAGTCAATGTTCTAATTGGTATCTCAATTCCGAAAAAACATTATAATCAACACATTGCTGGGACTGCCTAAAGTTTTTATGAGCTTGTTTCTTTTTAAAAATTAACTTTCTTAATTTATTAGAAAACCAGGTGGGAAAGTTACTATCGACAGTTTGCTTAATAGGTACGTACCTTTCAAACCCTTCATACAGAACATCATAAACTTTCTCTACAGAAGAATTAATATTTACAGAACATTACAGAATTCCAGTCTATAGAAGAAAAATAGGTATTTAACATATGATAATCAGCATTTTTAAAGTCAAAATGCCAAACACAATTAGATTCAAGCTTCTGAGTGTTATGAATAGGTATGAAAATTTCCAAAGCAGGATGATGACAGTCAATGCTGACCAATCCATCGCATTGAATTACAGTTTCCACATTAAAGTTACAAAAACACAAATCCAAAATTATGTTATTGTTATTTCTCACCCCGTTATACTGCGCAAGTCCAAAAAAGGCCATGTTATCACACAAAATGACCTCATTCGCGCTCCCCACATTGGTCGGAAGAAGACCTACATAATCTTCGGCGTGTGACCACTGTATCTGCGGGAGATTATAATCCCCAATGATTATAACGTTTTCAAATTGGTTACAGGCCCTTTCTACCGATGCAATGTGAGCAACATACGTCGAAGAATTCATTCCAGGAGGAACATATACAGTACCAGAACAGTAGTTGGTCCCTCCCAGTTGAACAGCTACCCATACTTCCTCCACAGTAGGATCCTCAATTGGCAGCAAACGAGATTTAAAGTCATCTCTTATAGCAATAAGAACTCCACCACCGCGCTTTTTCGCACTGTTTTTACTGCTTCTATCATTCCGATAAACTATATAACGATTAGAAAGAAGCTCCGAGTCATTAATATTACAGTCCAGCCATGTTTCCGTTAAGGCGATAACAGGATATAATTCAGATAACGCTGCTGGCAGGAGGTCCTTGAGCTTAGTACGTAACCTTTTAACACTTTGGTACAGAGCTGTGACTTTTTCTACAGGTTTGCTGGTAGGTTGTTAACCGGTTGAAAATTCCCATTCCTCATAGGTTGTCTACGTGGACGAAACTCCTTGATGGCAGTTCCGGTGGGCCATAATCCAGGATCCAAAAGACCTTTAATCAGGGTTTCTTTGACTCCTCTTTTAAATGACATCTTCGTTTTTGTCGAGGACATGGCACCAGATATCACTAATTTCCAGATTTTTTGTAACATATTCAATTACATCCTTCTCAGTGGTTCCAGGGTTACAACGCCCCAGATATATCCATTGCCTGCGCTCAGCAGCTGTAAAGGAGCTGACTGTTGCTCCCGTGCCGATCACCGGACGATTAGTTGAAGAACGATTTCCATGTGGACGATCCGACTTTGATGTTATTTATTTATTTATTTATTTATTCCACAGTACATACAGAGAAAAAAAAAACTCCAAATTGTACAATAACTAGTGTTAAGTTAAACTATACTAATTAGCTAAATCTAATTTTATACTTAAAAGTTATAAAACTATATCTAAAAATATCAACGTTCTCAAAATGTTCATTGAAATTTCTTCTTAGTCTATCAGAGAAACGCTGGGATCCGTAAATTGTGCGGTGATGACTTCTGTAGAATAATTGTCTGGATCTAGTGGTTCTCTGAGGTATTCGAAAAAGTACCTGCGATAGCAGGTCTGCACAATCAATCTGCCCATTAATCAATTTGTACAAAAAGTATGCAAAGGCGTTGTTCCTACGTTGTTCTAAACTCTCAAGTCCGGCCAATTGAATTCTTATTGAATAGTTAATGTCTTTGTAGGGAAAACTCATTTTGTACAACAAAAATTTCACGAACCTATTTTGAAGTTGTTCTAAACGTTGTGTTTGATAATTATAGTTAGGGCACCATATAATACTGTTATATTCTACTAAACTTCGAACCAGACAATTATATAATGACTTAATTGCTCTAATATCACAGATATCTCTACAAGTACGCCGCAGAAAACCCAACATTCTTGACGCCCTTAATATCACATTATCGATGTGTCTGTTAAAACTTAAGTCGCTACCAAATGTTACGCCTAAATCATTAAAATGGTTTACATGCTCCAAGATATGATTATTAATTGAGTACGGATATTTTAGCGGACATATACGTTTACAAATTGACATAACTTTACACTTATTGACATTAACCTCTAAACAGTTGGCATCACACCAGTTGACTAGATTTTGTAGGTCTCTTTGTACTTGCAGACAGTCATGCGTGGACTCAACAACACAAAACAATTTAAGATCGTCGGCATAGAGAAGACATCTACACTTTTGAAACACGGATACGACACTGTTGACATACAGCAAAAAAAGCACTGGGCCCAGGTGGGAGCCCTGCGGAACACCAGACACACAATTTACTTCACGCGACAACACACTGCCAATCCTCACACGCTGCTTTCTTCCCAGAAGATAAGATTGGATCCATTTAATGTATGAACCCGTAATTCCCATTCTTAAAAGCTTCTCAGTGAGCAATTGATGGCTTACTCTATCAAAAGCCTTAGAAAGGTCCGTGTAGATGACATCCACTTGAGCTCCATCTTCAACTTCCTTCGTCAAATAGTCGTGAAACATACCCAGGTTAGTTGCCGTTGATCTTCCCTTGTAAAAGCCATGCTGGTAAGGCGATATATGATGCTTGAACAACTCAAAAATCTCATCAGTAATGATCGACTCAAAAACCTTGGATATTGTTGGTAACAATGAAATCCCACGGTAGTTTCCGATATTCTTTCTTGAGCCAGACTTAAAAATCGGAATAAGCCAGGAGTCTTTCCACATATCTGGAAAGTGGCCCATGTCGAACGAAACCTGGTATAGGCGACTCAGTGGAGTTGCCAGAGAACCACAGCATTCCTTTAGTAGCATCGCAGGAATTCCATCAGATCCCGTGCTTTTATGTACGTCCAAACATCGTAGCCTTTGCAAAACTTCATCTGATCCAAAATTATGATGCGAGACGGTGACGAATTCTGTTTCTACGACAACCGTCAGTTGAGTGCTTTGATGTTTATAGCAGCTCTCAAAATGTTCGGCAAATGCATCGGCTATTTGCGCGGGAGACTTTTTTAACTCACCGCGGTGTTCCATGTTTTTAGGAATACCGTTACCACCATTTTGCTTAAGCGCATTAACGTATGACCAGAAGTATTTAATATTAGTTGGGAGCATGTGTTCTGTATTTGAGACATACAGGATATAACTCAGCTCAATTAAGTATTTAGATTCTCTCCGTAGATCAGAGTATACCCTGTAATCTTCCCGACTCCCAGAAGACTTGAATCGTTGGTAGGCTTTGTTCTTTTTTTTTAATGATTTTATTGTGTTTGATGTGTACCATCTAGGGTACTTTTTATTCCTTGCTTGCATTTTTGGGATGTATTTTTCTATACCCTCAAATAATATATTATAAAAAGTGTTAACCATATGGTCAACGTCATAACAATTATCTAGCCACTTCCAGTCGAGGGTTGTGAAAAAGGTGTTCAAGCTTGCGTAGTCTCCCTTCTTAAAGTTATACATCACCTCATTATCTGTCTCCAGCATTGTAAGGTCTAAGAGGGAAAATGAAATTTCCAGTGGTTTGTGGTGCTGAACGATCCGACTAAGTGGCTGGGAATCAGCAAGTCTCACTATCAATTCTGGAAATTCATCACAAAACACAAGATCCAGGTATCTGTCATACTCGTTCGGTACATGGTTCACTTGCTGCAACTCGCTAATAAACATACCCGTAACCAATGCATCTGCAGATGGAGAAGAGAGATTGGTAGGTATAAGAGTGCCGTTGTCAAATTCCCACCTAGTTGTTGGCAAGTTAAAGTCCCCCTGGATCAAAAGCTTACATTTCTTGTATTTTTTCCGGGTATTTTCCAAAGCCTGTAGAAACTTTTCAAACGATCCGATTGAAGAATTCGGAGGAAAGTAAACGCACACAATAATTATGGACTGGTCGCTCAAATTAACTAAGACCCATACATCCTCAAAGGAGATATCGTCACTGTTTGGTAGCACCTGTGAATCAAAACAAGACTTTACAGCTATCAGGGCACCCCCACCTCTTGTGCAGTTTAGGGCTTCGTACCTTCTATCTGTTCGGTAAACTAGGTAATCCGAACCAAAAACTTCATTGCTATAGATGTCCTCTGTAAGCCACGATTCTGTGAATGAAATACTATCGTAATCAGTTGCTCTTACCGCAGTCAAAGTCTGAACAGTTTTGCTTCTAAGTCCCCCCACGTTCTGGTAGTAACATTGAAACGAAGTTAATTTTGCCAATGATGGTTCATTGGTTCCCGTCGTTTTCGGTGAAATACAATTTTCGACGTCTACAGATCCAGCTGGGATAGGCGTTATTATAAAAAATTACTATCCTTATTTTGTTCTATGCGCGTGTTTTTGTGGATGGGTATGGAGGTTTGGGTTGTTGTTTGCGCAGAAATATAGTTATTAATAATATAGGCAACTAGCTCTCTTTTAGATTGAAAGTCTAGAACTCCACTATTCATTGTGCAGAGTAACGGAATGTAAGTGCCTTCTTTGCCGTCAAAGTACGTTTTAAGAAAAGCGCTCTGATTTTGCAAAAACCTATTCAATATTGGACGATCAGTATGATATACTGTGTTTGTTGTGAGATGTCTGTAACTCGATGAGTAGGATTTGAAGTTGATATAGATTGGTCCCCCCAACACTAAATGTGGTTTTCTGGATGTGACCAGCCGCTGCTGAAGTACTTGGGGGCAGCTCCTTTAATTGCAGAAGCTTTATAGTAGCTTTAAGCTCCTGCACTTCTTTTTGCAGGACATTAATTTTTTTGTTGAATTCTTGCCTGATATCATCAATATCACCCTGCCTAGTTGTTGAAAGTGGAACATCAACATTACCGTTGATCTTTTTAGTAAGCTGTTGCATTTACAATTTACATCTTAAATCTCTAAATCTAAGTGTAGCCTAAAATCTAAAATGAACAGTTTAACAACAATGTCAATCAATATAAAACAATAAAATAAAAAGAGTGAACAAATTATAACAGTCAAGTTTATAACATACTAATAAATACCTAATATTAAAAAGAAAAATGGTGCCCAAACATAATAATAGAAGTAGGGCCAAAATGCATATATCACAGATAGAAATGTGTTTTAATCATTGGCATTATTAATTATTGATCTACACAACTTGTAAAATTGGTTCAAAGATATGTTGAATATGTCTAAATCCAATCTATTTAAAAGTCTTGCCATTCTATTTAAAGGCGCACTTTGGCCATAATTGGTTCTGTGATGATTGACAAAGAGCAAGTCATTATGTCTTGTATGTCTCTGTGGTACCAAAATTGAAACTTGATTTAGCAAACTTGGGCAGTCTAAATCAGCAGTTAAAAGTTTAAAAATGATTTTTAAATCCAAACGGGAGCGTCGATCTTCAAGATTGTCAATCCCAAGGAGCTTTTGTAGGAGATTGTAATCTAATTCCTCTATGGGTATTTTTAGCTTAAAATTTATTACTCTTAAAAATCGTCTTTGACTCCTTTCAATCATATTGATATTTTTATGATAATAAGGGTTATATATAGGACTCACATATTCAAGAAGAGAACGCTCCAAAAAACAATATAAAACCTTAAAACAATTTATGTTACTAAACTCACTAAGTGATCTTGATATGAAGCCTAACAGTCTCAGAGATTTATTAGATATATTCTCAACATGGAGGTCAAAAGTTAACTTATGATCAAGAGTAAGTCCAAGATCCTTAACAGAGTCTGCTCTAGTTATTATATCACCATTAATACTATATTCATAAATTGCTGGATTTTGAATTCTATAGAATGACATTGACATACATTTATGAATATTTACAGAGAGTTTGTTATCAAGACACCACACTCCAAACCTGTCCAAGTCCTTCTGAATGTTCAAACTGTCATTGAGATTTCTGATACAGTTGTAAATTTTAAAGTCATCTGCGTATAGCAAGAAATGGGAGTGTTTAATAGTATAAAAAAGATCATTTATGAACAGATTGAAGAGAAGTGGGGACTCTGTGGTACTCCCGATGTTACATCAATAGCCATTGATTTTACATTATTTATGTTAACTAACTGACATCTACCAGACAAATAACTTTTAAACCAGCCCCAAAGAGGCCCAGACACTCCATATCCAATGAGCTTCTGCAACAAGATGGGATGACTCACCTTGTCGAAAGCCTTGGAGAAGTCAGTGTAGATTGCATCAACCTGGCACCTCCCCTCCAAGCCCTTAAAAAGTATTCAGTGTAGAGCAGTAAATTTGTACTAAAACAGAGTTTTATCCACATGAGGCAACCAGGCACGCGGCTTGCTTGGACCACATCTTCGTGAGTGCTGACGCAGATGTCCTTTGTACCGGAGTGGTAGATCTTAACATCTCTGATCACATGGGTCAGACAGTTGAATTTTCAGTACGTCTCCAGGAGAAAGGTTTCACACTAGACAATAAAGTATGTAGGTCAATAACTCAAAGAGGTTTATTTATGTTTTATAATATAGTAGCAGAGGTTTCCTGGGAATTCATATCGGCAGCTAATCTTCTTAATATTGACAACAAATTTGATAGGTTCATGGATGTCCTGGAACAAGCCTTCCTGAGATCTTTTCCAGAGAAAAAATATGTTGTGCGTTCAGATCAATCAAACAACATTAGTTGGTTCAACGATGAACTAAGGGCTATGAGGGAACAATTACAGTTGCTTGGTGAGCTTAGTTTACAGTATAATGACTTCAATATCAAACATCAATATATCCAATATAAAAAGGCATACAGGGAAGCAATTCACAGAGCCAAGATAGCAGCAAACGACAATTTCATTCGTTCTTCTGGTAATTCTAGTAAGTGTATGTGGCAAATTATTAATAAACAAAGAAGTAAATCTAAAAAAATCTCTCCTACTGACAAACTGACTTCCAATGATTTTAATAACTTTTTTCTTGATACAGCCCAAGCACTTGTAAAAAACATTCCAAAGTCTAATATAAATCCCATAGCAAATTTAGAAAAAGAAATTCCAACATTGAACAACTTTTCATTTTCAGAGGTAGGTTTCAATGAAATTCGTGATATTCTTAACAATCTAAAAAACAAGGCCAGTCGCGGCATATACGGTTTGAATGTGAAAGTGATTAAAACCATTAAAAATATAATTTTGATACCCCTCACCAAACTTATTAATCTGTGTTTCAAAGAAACTATTTTTCCAACCGTGTTAAAAAGTGCGTTGGTAGTACCTTTGTTTAAAAAGGGAAATCATGATTTGCCAGAAAACTATCGCCCAATATCACTACTTCCAATTATATCCAAAATATTGGAAAAATGTATGACGAGACAAATTGTGCAATTTTTTGAAACAAATGATTTATTTACCAAATGTCAGTTTGGGTTTAGAAAGGATAAAAACACAGTTCTGGGCATCCTTGATCTAGTTTCGGATATCCTTGATTCATTTCATGACCTTCAGTATAACACAGTTCTGTTCTGTGACCTTAGTAAGGCCTTTGACTGTGTTGACCATGGAATTCTCCTTCGGAAGCTTAGGGCATATAGGTTTTGTCATGAAAGTCTTAACTTGTTGAAGTCCTATTTGGAAGGTAGGTGTCAGGCTGTACAGTATTCAGGGGTGACATCGGCAAAGCGTGAAATTACTATTGGAGTTCCCCAAGGTTCTGTCTTGGGCCCCATACTATTTCTAATATACGTTAATGATCTACCAAAGACTGATCCTATATCTAAGTATACACTCTTTGCTGATGACACATCGGTTTCTGTCGGCGCTAGTACACTGGAGGCTTCCCTGGAGAGTTCTGTGGTTGCGCAGGCGAGGGCTGAGGAGTGGTTTCACTGTAATAGACTGTTGCTGAATAAGGATAAGACTAAGAGAGTGGTTTTCTCGATGAGAGATTTAGGAACGGTCAACTCTCATGTTGACAAGACTAAGTTCCTCGGAGTTTATGTAGACCCTCGGTTGCAGTGGGACGATCATGTCAATTATGTTTCATCAAAACTGACAAAAGCTCTTTATTTGCTTCGGAGCCTGAGAGACAATGTCTCCCTGGTTGTGCTAAAAACAGCATATTTTTCTATCTTCCATTGCCATCTTTCCTATGCAATGCTTGCATTGGGTCATGCTGCTGCTGGTATAGTTCGCCCAACCGTTGTTGACCCTCGAAACGCATGCAATTGCATGCGTTTCGAGGGTCAACAACGGCTAGGCGAACTTTATCCGGCGACTTCTTGGCTTACAGCGAAGGGCAGTTAGATTGATGAGCAGATTAGGTTTCAGAGAAGACTGCAGAGAGGCTTATAGGGGGCTTAGAGTACTTACGGTGCCTTCCATATACAGTGTGTCCAAAAAAGTATGCAACATATGGGAAACTTTTTTATTATTGGTTTCTCAGAAAATTTTATCCTTGATAAAAGTTGGTGCTTGCGCTAAAACAGTAAATGAGTATTTCAAATTTTCCGTACTGCTTTTAGTCCGGGCGCAAATGTCATTTTTCCGAAATAGCGTCAAGAGTAAAGTACCTTAATTTATAAAGATACAGCAAAATCATATAAAGAAAAGTTCTTCCAAATTAAAAAAGTAATCTAAATATGAAATTTGAGTTAAGTACATCAACTTTTAATTTTTCTTTTTTTTTCTCGATTTTTTCTTAAACGTTACGCCACTTGAGAATATTTTGTTCTTTTGTTATTAGTATACTTGCCAAGTAACTTCAAAATTTATTTAAGATAGAAATTAGTTACATAGTTGCATAATGTTGCAGTTTTTCCAGGGATAATAGCCAGTTTAGGTATCAGTGTGTTGCAAACACATTTAAACACTTTTGATTTAAAAAATTTTCCACTCAAAATCATGAATAGACCCAACTCTTTTCATTTCTTGTAAAACAACTAATAATTTATTTATCTTTTGCACCCGATGAGTAAAATATGCCCAAGTATCCTAAAAGGCCATGCATTTGGAATAAAAACAAATAAATAGCAATAATTTTACTTCGCTCCGACATATGAAATTAATTATTATTTAGGCAGTCATTCCAATTGTATTTTGTAATAATTATTGTGGACAATTATTTTGGACCAAAATTGTTTAAATGTGTTAGAGAAAAAAAGGGAAATTAAAAATTGATGTACTTAACTTCATATTTAGATTACTTTTTTAATTTGGAAGAACTTTTCCTTATAAGATTTTGCTGTATCTTTATAAATTAAGGTACTTTACTCTTGACGCGATTTCGGAAAAATGACATTTGCGTCCGCACTAAAAGCAGTACGTAAAATTTGAAATACTCGTTTACTGTTTTTGGGCAAGCACCAACTTTTATGAAGAATAAAATTTTCTGAGAATTTAATAATAAAGAAGTTTCCCATATGTTGCATACTTTTTTTGGACACACTGTATATCTTGGAGAATCTTCTATATGTCAGGAAGAACATGGGTTTGTTTCTTGCTCACGAGGACGTGCATGGTCATTTAACCAGAAATAGAGGTAACATCATGCCCATCTACTGGCGCTTAAGGCGGTGTCAGAGCGGCCCTGGTTACTGGGCGATAAAATTGTTTAATGTTCTTCCCGTGGAGATTAAGACATTGCCGTTGTCAAATTTTAAAACAAAAATTAAAGAAATCCTAATATTCCACAGTTTTTATTCTTTTGATGAATTTTTAAATTGTGATTTTAACTAGTGTTGTGTTTTTATTTTAGTATATAAGTAAATATGTCTATATTGTTTTTAAAATTTTACTTTCTTAGTACTGTGTTGGCAATTTGAGGTCAGGCACGTAATGTTTTGAAATATTTGTATTCTTACTATTATTATTTATTGACGTGTGTAAATTACTATGTAATATTGACATGAATAAATTTATGATTATGATTATGATTAATACCGAAACAGAATATTTGCACTCGACGCGCGTTTCGCTAACCATGTTAGCATCATCAGGAGATGATGCATGTTGCCGAAGGTTCCAAACCCCAACGTAGAGTAAATTTGTAACTGTAGAGCGTTTAGCAAAAAAACCCATGTTGTTCAGGACACAATTTTTGATGAAAAAATTGAAGAATTTTATTATGCACTATCTTCTCAAAAATCTCTCCAAACAAAGATACCTTACTTATTCCCCTGTAATTTTTTATATCAGTATGTAATCCATTTTTTTAAATTGGTGTTAAGAAACTAACTTTCCAAAAGTCAATATACTTAGCTGTACTTAAAGAAATATTATAAATCTTACATAATATTGGAGAAAAAAGAAAGCGACAGTTATAAAAAAAAAGAATAATGCAAATTTTCTGGTCCTGATGATAAATTATATTTAAGAGATTCAACAGCCTCAAATACCTCCATCAAGTTAATATGAACATTGCTAAGGCACTCTGGATAATCAAAATTTAAATGTACATTTATTGGTGAATCATTATCTGTATCCGCAGTTCAGGTTAAGGGGAACAATTAGTATAGGATGGAAATCATCCTATTTTGTAGATCATGTGAACATCGTGCAATTTGACCACATGGGGAAGGAATGCAAAAATGAAAAAGAAGTTTTTCCGCACTGCACAGAAGAATATAAACGAAGTGAATGTGAGGCGTCGATAAAAGTATGCATCAACTGTAAATATGCAGCAGCAAACTTAGGATTAGAAAATATAAAATTTGACCACCCTGCTTATAGTAAAGAATGTGACTCTTATAAAAGAACACTACATGCAACTGCAGAAGAAATATGATTTCCCAAGCATTTGCAACGAACATAATATATAGCAACAAACACCGCAAATATTGTATCTAAATATACAAAGTTTTCTAGCAAATAAAACAGAACTATGTTGGTTAATTGAACAATGTAATCCAGTTATTGAACGACTAACTGAAATGCACATTACTAAAGAAATAAATGAAAAGGAAATACACATAGAGGGATACAAACAATTCAGTTGTGACTCCACAAGTTGGCACACAGGTGGGAGTATCATTTTTATAAAAAGTGAAATAAGAGCAAAACAAATACCTACAGTAGTAATTGACACTAATCTATGGATGATAGGAATAGAAGCCTCTATCAACAGTTTTAAATATAACATTTTATGCCTATAACATTCTCCCAATGCTATAGTCATACTATATTCCTCCAAAAATTCGAAGATGTTCTACAAAATATATTGTCCCATGAGGAATATCTTATTCTTATGGGAGACTTTAATACAAACATAGCAGTAAAGACACACTACTCAAAAAAGTTGGCAAGCCTGATTACAACCGTCAGCGCTCATCAACATGTGAAAAAATTTACCAGAGTGACCGAACAAGAAGGTACAATCATACACTTGATAATAATATACTCAAAAACCCCTCGGATAACAGATCACGCAATCCTAACTGTAGCCCTAATGAAAAAGCCAAAACATCAGATACTAAGAAAAACTATAAGAGACTTCTCAAGGTTCAACAAAACAGACTTTCAATTTGAATTAATGGATAAATCATGGAACTGAAAACTTGGTGACAAGGTAATTAACTTAGAGCAGTTTGGGTTCTTTAGGGGAAGGTCCACTGAGACCAACTTAGTGCTGTATGAGAATTTCATTTTTAATCAAATGGAAGGGGGATGGCAAGTTGACTCTGTCTATACTGACTTTTCTAAAGCATTTGACAGGATCAACCACCATCTACTCTTTCTGAAACTTAAGGCAATAGGAATTAGAGATCCACTTCTATCATGGTTCAAGAGCTTTATGACTGGCAGATCTCAGATGGTAAAAATTGGCAGTTCTGTGTCCAAAGAGATACATGTTCCCCAGGGATCGCACTGTGGCCCTATCCTTTTTAGCCTTTTCGTGATTGACCTTGGCTTCTTTATGCCCAACCAGAGCAAATTTTTAATGTTTGCTGATGACATTAAATTTTTTCGACCAGTAAATTCACATAGAGATGTTCTTCTTCTTCAGGTAGACATTTCCTTCTTCTCTGATTGGTGTAAACTTAATAAAATGGACCTAAATGTTAAAAAATTTCAACAAATATTCTTCAGCAGGAAACAAAACCCCATAGTTTTTCAGTATCGAATTGACAACAATAATCTGGAGGTGTCTTCAAAAATAAAAGATCTTGGAATTCTCCTTGACCACAAACTTACCTTTTAACTCTCATATTGAAGTGATTGCATCATGCGCCTTAAAGATCTTGGGGTTTGTTGGTAGGCAATCGTGTGAGTTCTCCATATCCACTTTTAGACTATTGTACTGCTCTCTGGTTAGATCCATCCTGGAGTATAGTTCTGTTGTGTGGTCTCCTTCTTATCGCACACATATTGATATGTTAGAGCGAGTGGAAAATAGATTCTTACAAATTGTTGGGTATAGAATGGGGCTTCAGAGAGAGGAATACTCATATGAGTTTTTGAGATCTCAACTGGGGTTGCTTTCTCTGGAAGACAGGAGGACTTGTGCAGGTTTATGTTTCTTGCACAAGATGTGAACTCTGTAATTGATTGTACTGATCTGTTGAGGTTGATCAATTTAAATGTACCGCCTAGGCGTAGCAGGCATACTGAAACTTTTAAAGTGCCATTTCACATGACCAACTATGGTTGGTTGCCAGGACTGTCTTGGAATTTTTGGTAAACCAATTGAAAATTCTGAATGTGATGTTAAAAGGCTGTTTAGATAAGTTGATTTTATATAAGTTTTTTAAATAATTTTGCATTGTCTATTATTGTTTGATTGTATAGTCAGATATGTAAAGTGGTTTATCCGTGGATAATTAAAATAAATAAATAAATATTGCATTGAATAGACCTTTGGAACAAAAGCCCCAAAAGCATACACCATATCTCAAATGAGATTCAATAAGTGAAAAATATGTGCTTCTTGTGGCTGTTAAATTCAAGTTATTTGATATTATTCTAACTGCATAACAGTTGGAAGCTATCTCACATGGGTTACGGTCCTACACTGCCGTCGGTAGTTAAAAGGCAGTAAGTGAATTTTTTTCAATTTTGCGATGTTTACATTTTTAGACTAATATGACCCTATTCTATTTAAAAATCTAGAAATTTTTTCCAAAAAAAATTTTTTTCTATGTTTTTCGTAATTTGAAAAAAGGAGCAAGTGACACAACGTCACCATTTAAGAAGTAAAAAGGCAGCAAATGTGCATCTTTAAGTTAAAAGGCGGCATCTGAACCGACTCTTGCGGCTTGCCGCCTTTTAACTTCAACTTCTCTACTTACACGGATATTAAAAATGAAGTAATAAAGAATTAACGACCATTTTTGAATCAAAATTTACATTATTTTCTAAAATGACATATACCTAAATATAGTATTTCTAGTTTATATTGACCAAAAAAAATAATCATACATGTCATGATTAGTGCAGGACAACTTCGAAGAGTTGTTACCACTTTTCTCGAAACTATGGTTTTGTTACTTACTACTGCCTTTTAACTACCGGCGGCAGTATATCACTAGTTATAATAGCTAAAAACTTTACTTTTTTAGAGCATTTTTATTAAATTGTGTTACCGCATTATACTCGTAGACTTAAAAGCAACGCAAAATAAAAACATTTCGATTATCAATTGCTGCCATATTAAAATTACTAATAATTAGTTTGTTCATTTTGTGTTTTTCTTATACTGAGTTAAGTTAGCTAATTATTTACAGTCGAATTTATTAATAACCATAATAATAATATTAATAATGCTAGAAAGGTTGATAGTTTATGGATACATTTTTGTTTCTTTTAAAAAGTTAACACCGTAGATTTTTTGTTCAGTTTGTTTTATAGTTTTGTAAAATTATTAAAAATGTTATTAATAAATAATTTGTTCTACTGCAAAAAAATATTGTTTATTTAAGACCTAAATTAGGGGAAAAACAATTTTACCTACTTTTTGATTTAAACATATTTTAGGCTTTAATGTTATAAAGTAAACACAAGATATGTACCTCATAGACGTAAAACATACATAAGAGTTAATACTGTTTAAACCAATAATTATGGGTTTTAAAATATACTTGTGCACAAAAGTACTCAAAACTTGTAACAATAGTATTATTTTTATAAATAATCCATTTTTAATAACAAAATATTACATAAAACCCACCTTTTTATGTTAGAAGTTTACATCCTTTGTTTGCATCTTAATAGCGGCACCTAGATCAATTAAACAAGAACAGTGATGAAGTTGTCTGTCTAAATAATATCATTAAGGGACTTAATCACGATAAGGCTGTTCTTGAACAAAATCTTCAATCACACAAGGAAAAGATGTCCAAATTGCAAAAAGATCTGGAGGAACTTGGTGCAATTAATAAGAGCATGGTCAATTCTATTAGAGTTCTGGAGGTGGAGATCGCTTCATATTGTACCGAATTGAATGTTCTTAGGTCACAAGCTGGTCACCACTCTCTGAATGCGGTCTGCCAGGATTTGCTACCGTTGGAACCTGATGTAGTTTCTTGTCTGAAGAGTACCATGGCATTGGATAAACCCATGGAGAAGCCGAACGTCAGGAAGATACTTTTACTTGGAGAACAGACGGTTAAAAAACTGGACCTACCTTTGCGACGTGGACTTGGAGCACATGTACGTATTCTTTCTATCATTAAGCCAAATGCACCTTACAAGGAGGTACTTGAGTGTCTTGGTGGCCTGGCTAAGGATTTTACAGATAATGACTTTATAGTCGTGGGGTGTGGATCAAACGATCTTGCAGCAGGAAAGTATCCTAGTGTTAGATACATTAACCATAAACTGAAATCCTGCCTACATACTAATGTAATATTTTTATCCTGCTGTATCATAGGTAGTATTTCAACTAGCAATGTTAAGCCTTCTTATAATGTTTCCTTTTTTAATTATAAGTTATGTAATTTTATAGATTTTGTCGACAGATTTACTAGGAATCGCATACAGTTTCTGAATATCTGTGACGCAATGGGCTCCAAACTTAAAAACATTAGAATTTCAGAATCATTACTGGAAATTATTGAAGCTCCTAAGTCCAATTCTTCTAATCTTATTCACATTGATTGCTCTTCCGGAAAAAACACAGGTAACGATGATCACGATGGTCTGAACCATACAGCTGGGCAGGCCTTGAACCATGATAGTTTGGATGACTTGGAGGGTTTGGTGGATGTTGCAACGTCTGACGCGGGTTCTGACTCGGATGGTGCTACTTTTTTAGATGTGGCTACCTCAGATTAACTACACTTTTGCTGAATGTCCGATCCATAAGACAAAAATCTAGCGAATTGGAAGTTTTTCTGGAGAGATTGGGTTACCCTTCGCTTTTGCTACTAACTGAACACTGGTTGAAGACTGATGAACCTGTTCATGTTTTGAACTATGTGGTGATGAGTAAGTTTTGCAGAGTTGTTTCTTTGCATGGTGGTACTATGATCCTCTTGCATGATTCCGCTCTTGACCTGCTTAGATTTGGGAGCATATCTAAGTTTGACGATCTTTGTAGTGAAATGTCTTTTGAGTGCTCTGCTATATTTTCTGACCTTTTGAACTTGTTTGTTGTGTGTATTTACCGTTCACCTAGCTCTAGTTGTGATGTTTTTCTTGGCAGGTTGGAACTTTTGTTGAGCAGAATTCCGCCTCATGCTTCGGTCATTATTCAGGGCGACTTTAATATTAATTACGCTGATAGCAGTCGGGGGGTGGTTAGATTTCTTGATAACTTATTACACTCATATGGGCTGAAAATGCATGTCAATTCGTTTACAAGGGTAAATCAGAGGTCTTCCTCTGTGCTGGACTATGTATGCTCGAATGTGGGTGGTGATGTGCCGTGTGTGGTGATGAATGCCGGTCTGTCTGACCATGAGGCGGTCTTCTGTAAGTTTAATTTCAAGAATAGTAATAATGAACTTAGGACGCGAAGAAGACGTGGCCGTGTTTTTTGTAGGAGAAGCTTTGCTACATTTGCCCATGCTTGCTCAGGGGTTGATTGGGGCCCCTTGTGCGGCGGAGGCAACTCACTGTTTACTTTCTACCAACAACTTATGCATGTTTTTAATGCAGCATTTCCCATTTTAACCTTAAAACAAAAAAAAGATAAGCCATGGATTACGAAGGGTGTACGGGTTTCTGCGAGGAACATGAGATGTCTCCATACTATTCGTAAATATTCATTGAATAATACAATTTTTCTTGACTACTTTAACAATTACCGTAATATTTATCGCAAAGTTTTAAAAGCGGCTAAGAATAACTATTATACTTGCAGACTGGCATGCGCAAGCAACAAGCAGAGAGAGGCATGGCGAATAGTTAATTCCCTGCGGGGTAAAGAGTCTAAGAAACTTAATTCCAAATTGGAAGCTAATATTATAAATTCTTACTACTGCTCCATTGCCTCTCAACTTACCACGAGCCTCTCTTCTAATGGTACTGACCCATTGACTTTTATGCGTGGCATCTCAGTTAATAATGCCTTTTACTTTACTCCTATTACTGCTGAGGAACTTCTGAACACTTTAACTCAAATTAAAAACAAAATATCTGCAGGTTGGGACGAGATACTTTTGGATATTATTTTAAATCTACCCTCTGCAGCTCTATTATCACTGGCCGAATGTATCAATAGATCAGTCTTGAATGGCAATTTTCCAGATTTGCTGAAGAGGGCCATTGTCATTCCTATATTCAAGCAGGGTGAAGATATTGCTTCTAACTACAGGCCTATTTCACTGCTGCCTACCTTGTCCAAGATTGTCGAAAAACTCCTTAAAAAAAGAATGGTTAACTTTTTGGAAGCTAATAATATATTAAATAAATCCCAGTTTGGGTTTCTGTCTTCCAAGAGTACCAATGATGCCATTTTTCATATGCTTGAAAGGCTTTACCTGAGGCTCAACGATGGAGATGTGGCTGCCGTTGTGTTTTGTGATTTGGCCAAGGCCTTCGATTGTGTATCGCACGAAATACTGCTGAGGAAGCTTGAAGCCTATGGCTTCAGAGGGTGTGTTCTGGCGTGGTTTAGGTCCTATTTGTCTGACAGACGACAGAGAGTTGTCTTTAATGGCAGCTCCTCAGAGGAGTTAAGTGTCTCAGCGGGGATGCCCCAGGGTTCTGTTCTCGGCCCACTTTTTTTCCTCTTATACATTAATGACTTACCACTAATAATCGAAACCGGCCAGTGTACATCCTTTGCTGACGATACTACCCTTCTTTGGCATAGTGGGGACGCCCAGACTCTTAGTGGTATGATTAACAGGGATCTGGCCATTGTTAAGGGATGGTGCGATTGCAATCGATTGTCGTTCAATATTTCCAAGACCAATATATTGTACTTCAAGTGTCATCTAAATGGTGTAAGCCTGGATACTTACCCTGTTCCGTCCCTTCACGTTAATAAATTTCTGGGTTTGTGTATTGACGCTAGGTTAAGGTTCGACAAGCATACTGAGCTATTATCTTCAAAACTGGCAGCTAACTGCTTTGCCTTAAGAAATATTAAAAGCCAGTTAGATAAAACTTTGACTAAGAGTGCCTATTTTGCCTTGGTGGACTCCCATCTGCGTTATGGTGTTTGTTTCTGGGGGAGCTGTGCGGAATACTTGTTTAGACCTCTCTTTGTTCTGCAGAAGCGTGCCATTAGAATTCTTTGTGGCCTTGGGTACAGGGAGTCATGCAGACCTTGTTTTGTAGGGGAAAGGTTTTTAACATTGCCCTCTATCTTTATTCTGGAAACTGTATGTTTGATGTATAGAAAGTACTGCTCTATGATTAGATCGATTAGCACTACCAATACGCGTTCTTCATTTAAAATTAACTTACCAATACCAGCTTCCGCACTGACTCAAAATTCTATCTTTTACAATAGTAAAAAAATGTTTAATACTCTCCCACTTTCAATTCGAAGGGTTTCAACCTTTAAGTTATTTAAAACGCAAGCGAAGAAAATGCTGCTTACCAAGGCATACTATAGCATTGAGGAGTACTTTTGTGATACTTTCTAGACTTTGATTTAGTTTGTTTTCTGTGTATCTGTTGTTTGACTAATTGTATACCGAATAGTGTTTATATATATTTATTTATTTCAAATTTGTTTTTTCCCTGACATAATTGTTTTTTTTTGTCCTGTCCTTTCTCTATTCTAGAGCATTTATCGTGATAGTTTCTGTTTTAAATAGCCATAGTTCAGCTTTGCTAATGAATACCGTGTATTTTGGCCAATGTAGCATGTTTTGAATGGAAAGTTGAAGTGAAATATTTTATCTCAGATTGTTTTGAACATTTTTTGTGTTACTTATACATATTGTACATATGTTACTATAATGTTAGAAGTTTGATGTTTTTGCTAGCTTTAGTTTCCAGCTTTGTCAATGAGAAAATTTTCTTTAGACAATAAAGCATATTTTGAATTGAAATTGAATTGAATTGAATCAAAGAGTTTGAAGTTAAAAGGCGGCATCTGAACCGATTCTTGCGGCTTACCGCCTTTTAACTTCAACTTCTCTACTCACACGGATATTAAAAGCGAAGTAATAAAGAATTAACGACCATTTTTTGAATCAAAACTTAAAATATTGTCTAAAATGACATACACCTAAGCAAATATACTATTTCCAGTTTATATGGACCAAAAAAAATAATCATATATGGCTTGATTAGTGCAGGACAACATCGAAAAGTTGTTGCCATTTTTCTCGAAACTAAGGTTTTGTCACTTACTGCCTTTTAACTACCGGCGGCAGTACAGTATGGGCTGCTATCCTAAGAATTAAACAATTAATGTGTGGCTCAGGAATTTATGGCAGATTCCGCCAGGAATGAGGCAGGCTGGGACACAGCACTTTTCCTCTCCTAAAACTTAGTCTAGATTTTTGTAAATACATACATACCATAATTTTTTGATGGAACTGTTTTCAGGATCTCAACGACTGGTAAAAAATACGAAGACATGTTAACACAAAATTTATCCACTGCCATTAACTTAATTGTAGTAATTATTGTTTTTTTAAGTCCAAAGAACTCTGTGACCGCTTTACGTTCCAGCTTACTAGTAGCTGGACTCGTAGCTGGACTCGTTTTCTCATAAGGTTTCCATTTAGACAATTTTGTTCCTTGCAAGGAGGGACGGGTTTTCAGGGGAGAACTACATCCTGCTTGATTGATATTCAAGCATTTGTCTTTTGGTATAATAAGTGCTTCTGATTTGTCTGAATTTCTGTTTTTTCTGGCTAGTTTTTCTAATGCTTCTTGCCTTTTCTTTTCAATTTCCGCAAGCGAACATAACATCTTTCTTTCATTAGATTACCACAACACAATATTCACAAACATAACATAGAAAAAGAAAACAGTGAAAATTTGAAAATGAAAAGTGAAAACAGTAGGCGAGTTTTAGCGTCAACCAGGTTACGAAATGTATTATCTGGATACCTGGTAACGGTTAACCGCGTCATTGTCGCTACAACCTGGTGGGAAAAGTCGCTACTTTGTCGCTACTTTCTTTTGACGCCGACAGAGGCGTAGTATCCTAAAAAAAAAAAAATCTTATTTTTCTGCATAAAATTGGAAGGGAAAAATAGTTAATAAAAACGTAGGAGACACAAAATAGTGTTTTACCAAAACTAACAACGTGCGCATGCACGGTTTCGCATCAAACATTTAGTGGGAGCCCTAGACTCTTGTGTCACATATCACCTTAGATTAGGAAAGGGAGTGCAATAATTTTCGTAAAACTAAAATCAGATTTTGAATGTGTTTTTGAAGAATGAAGATGCGCATGCGCAGGTGCTTTTTTCTAACTAGTTCCGTGCAGGGGGCAAAAATATTTCTCAAGCTTTTGAACTTGTTGCTACGTTGCCAAGTAAGTGATAGAAATATGGTTATATCACTAAGGCATCGAGTAAGCTGGATCCTGAAATAGGAAGACGGCTCATCATAAATCTGGGAAAAGCTTAGTGATAGTTAATAGAGATCTCTGATCAGTTTACATTGAAATTGCTAACCGAACGCTCCACTCTTCCCCGAAGGTATGTGAATGACTAGAGCCAACCGGAACAATGCCATTAGGACTCTTGAAGAAACAGCGACTTTTGAAAAAGGGCGGCGTCAGTCTACACATTTCGAACAAAACAAAGAGGACGGTCATGAAAAGCTATGTAGCCCAATGCTGAGCCATTTTGGGACTAAAATGGCTCAGTAATAGGGCGCAAGAGTGCCCCCCCTCCTCCTTTCTCATCCGGGCTTGGGACCGGCAATACGAATGCCGGACAACATTAAGCAGACAGTGATATGTAAGCGGCAGGAGGCTCAAGCTAGAAATATTTGAATTCAAAGACCTCGATGACATACATATATGTAAGGGAGAAATAAACTGTCCTGCTGTGGCGGATTAACTCCTTGTTTGTTATTTCTTCTTTTTCTAGTTAATGGACGAAACTACTTTCGCTCTGGGCCTAGAGGGTAAACACGCTCTAGTCCAAATCAATTCATCGACTCTAATGAATCTGATAACGAAAATAAGCTGAAAATGAAAGAATATTTAGGACCTTTACAATGTAATTTACAATTCACTCTAATATCATGTGGGTTGTGAAGCTATTAAGGCTTTTCACTAAGGCATCGAGTAAGTTGGATCCTGAAATATGAAGAAGGATCATCATAAATTTGAGAAAAGCTTAGTGATAGTTAATAGAGATCTCTGATCGGTTTACCTTGAAATTGCTAACCGAACGCTCCACTCTTCTTCTCAGTACGCAAGCGTCACTTCAGCCATCTTCGGAATCGGAACAACGCCATTAGGACTCTTGAAGAAACGGCGACTTTTGCAAAAGGGCGGCGTCGGTTACGAATACCGGACAAAATTAAGCAGATAGTGAAATGTGAGCGGCAGGAAGCTCAAGCTAGAAACATAGACTATTTG